>VMDO01031056.1:0-20588 GCA_007922755.1 Pedetes capensis
TAGATCCTTTGAATTGGAATCCAAATAAGATCTAAATGTTGCATTTGGTTATTGTGTCTATTTGTCTCTTTCATTTTTCTCTTGATCTTTTTTTAAACCAGACCTGAATCCTCTACTTATTCCTTTCCTTTCCAGTGTGTCTGATATTATGCATATATGGCCTGGTTCTTATTTAGAAAAACCAAGTAAGATTTCCTAGCTTTTCATTTCAGAATCAAGAGTTGAAACCTCTTTTAACAAATTTACATTACCTGGTAATATATGAAGAAGCTAAGGAAAGATACATAATATCAGACTTGTTTAAAAAAATGGAATGGGCTTTAAAAATATGAAACTCCTTATATTTAAAAGATTTAAAGGTTAGTATAATGTTTAATAATTTCTATTGCTAAAAGTCTATGTGTAAAACTAAATTATGTAAGGAAATCCTAATAGCTTGTGACATTATGTACTCTCTAAAGTGCAGGGCAAAAGAAATGTGAATATCTTTGAGAATTATATTTAACTTAGGGGTATTTTAATCCCAGCTTTAAAACAGTTTAAACCCTAGGAGCTATCCATGTTGCCTAGGAAGAACTGATTTAGAATCAACCTTCTTGGAAAACGAAGAAATGGTTCTTTGTAAGAAACAGTACCAGAGAAACAGCTCCCAATGTTGAATATGGTATCTTAGGCTAATTACCAACAGCTATACTTACAACACGTTGGGCTGGGATTTATCTCAGTGGGTAGAGCGCTGCGCTGCAGTCTCTGAGGCCCCGAGTTCAATCCCAGCACCGCAAAAATGGGAGCAGGGCCTGGCAATCCACTCCCAAGGCAATCCCGAAGCACTTAGCCATTGAAAACCCTATGAGGGTCGCTATGAGTCGGATACCGACTCGACGGCACCTAACAACAACAACAACAACAACAACCACATCTAGCTTCTTGCCTGTTTTTGCCATTGAAAATATCTTCTCCCAAATTTGTCATCCATCTATTAACTTTGTTATTAACTTTGTTAAACAAAAATTCTTTTTTTTCCCCAGTACTGGGGCATTTAACCTAGAGCCTCAAGCATACTAGGCAAATGCTCTGCCACTGAGCAATACCTGTAGCCTTTGAAATAAATTTTTTTTTTTATTTTGAGACTGAGTCTTGCTAAATTGCACAGGCTGCCTCTGGCCTTGAACTCACAATCCTTTTGCCTTAGCCTTCTGAGTAACTGCAATTACAGGTGTGCACTACTGTACCAGTAAACAATGGCCTTTTCTTTCTTTTTTTTTTTTTTTTAAATGTGGTACTGGGGGTTGAACCCAGGGCTTTGCTTTTGCATGCTCTGCAAGTGCTGGACCACTGAGCTGCACCCCCAGCCTATTTTTTTGTTGTTTTTTGAGACAGGGTCTCGATAAGTTATGCAGACTGCCTCTGGTCTTGAACTTGCCATCCTCCTGCCTCTGCCTCCTCTGGGATTACAGGCATGTGCCACCGTGCCTGGCAACAATGGCTTTTGAGAAACAATTTCTCAATTTTTCTTTGGTCTAGTTTATCTTTTTATTCCTTCATAGTATTTTTCATGTCCTACTTTAAAAAAATCTATACTTACTTGAAATCATGAAGATATTCTTCTGTTTTATTCTAGAAGTGTTATGTTGACTTTCACATTTAGATATTCAGTCTGTTTTGTGTGTGTGGTATGAATAGGGATCAATATTTCTGTTTTTATTATATGAGTACCCAATTATTATATCATTAATTTCTTTAGTAAAGGTCTTGGGCATTTTTTGTTAGTTCCTAGATACTTTAAATTTTTTGTTGTTGTTTTTGTTTTAAGCAGGGTCTCACTCTGTAACCCAAGCTTGCCTCAAATTCAAAATCTTCCTGCCTCCAAATGCTAGAATTACAGGTGTGCATCACACCCCCTGCTTAATATTTTTTAAATTGCTATTGTGTGTGTAACAACAACAGATTTTGAGTTTATATTTTTTCTGTTGTATTTTCTGTTTGTTTATTGATGTGTAAGGGAATGATAAATTATTTTTATGCCTATTTTTATTTACTTTATCACCTGGCAAAAACTTACGATATATAAATAAAATATATTTGAAGGTTAAAAATATTTTCTTAGGCTACAATAAAGTGAGGGCAACAGAAAATTAATTGGCCATGTTGGTATACACCTGTAATCCCAGCACTCATGAGTTGAAAGCAGGAAGATGGCAAGTTTAAAGTCAGCCTGGGTTACATAGCAAGACGCTGTCTCAAAAGCCAAAGCAAACCAAACCAAAACTTACTTTTGTGGTGTTCTAGATTGTTCTAGTTACAGATTCCAGATCTAAGAACTTGCATAATAATAGGATCTTATTTTTTTTAACTGGATATGTTGAAGATAGACTTCAGTTGGCTATCCAAAAGCAAAGTATTCTGCATCCAGAAGCAATATCTGTATCTTTTTCTTAGACATTTTCTGGCACTTTTTGATAATGGCTGTATTCTAAATTGTGACTATTCTCCTTTTCATTTGTAATGTGCACTTTTGAACTATTATTTTGTAACATTCTTATTCAGAAGATCTCTTTCAGGCAAAAAACACCTTTGAATGTTGGATATTAATCAACAGGAAACTATCTGGCACAAATCTGTGGCAAATTAACTTATTAGGGGAACTATAAAACAATCTGTTATTCTGTTATTTCTTTTAGAAACAGTATAGATTTGTCTAGAAAAAGCTCTAAGAGAATTTAATGGCAGCAGCTGCTGCTGCTGCTTATTTTTTGTTTTGCTGGTTGGTTTTTATTTTTTTGAGATGAAGTCTTGCTATGTAGCTCAGGCTGGCTTTGAACTTGAGATCTTCCTGCCTCAGCCTCCTAAGTGCTGGGATTATAGGCGTACACCACCATGCCCTGGCAGTTTAGTTTATCTCTATTCATAGTGGTAAATTTTCCATGAGTCCATGTTTTACAATAAGATACAAGATGCAAAGTTTCTTTTTGCTGATGGACAGTTGTATGATGTACCTTTATTGTGTTGTGTTTCATGAAGAGCCTAGTAGTAATAGAACTGCCCAGAGTAGCTTGTGACTTAAAGAACATTGATAAATTATTTTAGTATCTAAATCATAATCTAGCAGTCTATAAAGTTAGGTGCTGCAGATCGTTTAGTTCTGTGGGGAAAATATAATGGACTATAAAAATGTGCCATTTAGAAAAGAACAAAGTTATGGCACATAAACATTTGATAATGAAAAATGTCAAGATTTTCTTTATTATTCCAGGATCAGAGTCAGAAATTTGTCATAATAAGGAAGATTCTCTTCAGTCTTAGCTTTGTGTACTGTATCTTATTGTATGGATAATTTTTTTAAAATAAACCATTAGAATTGTTTTTTATAATGTTTCAAATCAGTGGTTTTAAAGCTTTTTCAGTGTTACATACTCTTTCAAACCTGTTTTGAAAACTGTGGATCCTTAGTTGCCTCAGTAAACTGCATATCTACACATAAGACTGCACCCATAGCCCCCTGCTGTTTGATCACACCAGATCTCGGAAGCTAAGCAGGGTCGGGTTTGGTTAGTACTTGGATGGGAGACTGCCAGGGAATACCAGGTGCTGTAGGCTTGGGAGAAGGAACTGGAAGCCCATTCTCCACCCCCCCGCCCCTACAAAATCAGCTACTGAAACCGTATGAATGGCAGAGAAGCACTGACAGCAGTGCATGGCATGGCACAGTGTCAGGTAGTATTTCATCTGTTGTACATGGGGTCTCTATGAGTCAGACCCGACTTGACAGCACCCAAGAACAACAGCAGCAACACATAAGACAATTTTGCAGTTTTCAGATCTACACACTTTTTGAAACCCACATACCTTAGAGTTAGAATTAGTCTTACAAATTATGTGAGATTTAGCTACAAAGTGTTGGTAAAGTGGCTCTAAGGTTCCCAGCTGAAGATTGTGGTGCAGTATGTACTTTTGTTGGTGTTCAAATGTTACCTCAAGTGGGCATGCTCTTCTCTGTTCTATACCTACCTTTCTTTTCCAGGTACGTTTTTTTAAAAGAAAGGCCTATGTTTATAAAGATGTCTATTTCAGTATGGTTTATATGTCTGTTGCTTCAGTGTATCCAGTTTAAATATTAAGCTCCATATTAGGTATGCTACCATATTAGGTATGGTGTTCAGAACAGTGCAGTGTCTAGTAAATAGTTTGATATTTTTTACCATATTCTGAGTTTTCAATGTGTACATCCAAAGCTACTGATAATAGAAATTAGTTGATATAAATGGATATAACCTTCCAGAATTATATTTCATGGATGTGACATACTTTGAATCTAGGAAAAAGGGGCATTTGTTTTGTTTTTTGTTTTGTTTTCCCAGTACTAGGGAGTTGAACCTGGGGTCTCATGCCTGCTTTTGGGAAGCACTAAGCTGCACTCCCAACCCCCTTGTTATTTTTTACCTTGAGACAAGGTCTCTCTAAGTTACACAGGCTGCTTCTGCCTCTTGAGTCACTGGGATTACAGGCATGTGCCACCATTCCGGCTTCTATTTGTAATATTTTGATACTGAGGTTTCCACTTAACTTTGCTATCTTACCTCTTAATGGGTTAAGAACTAGCACTCTTGATCAGCTACATTACTCATAACTTTGTCTTTTCTGTTCCTGAAATAGTTATGTGTGTAGAATGTTTAGGATTTACTTATAGTAATAATCAAAAATTTCCAGGACAAAGACTTTCCTATCAGTGCTATTTTGCAGCTAGTTTCTTAGCTAAACTCATTTGTTCTTTCCTTCCTTCACTTACTCTTTGTTTTCCTTTTTTGGTTTTTTTTGAGACTGAGTCTTGCTATGTAGCTCATGCTGGCCTTGAATTCACAATCTTCCTCAGCCTCTCCGATGCTGGGATTACAGGTGCACACCACCACACACAAGTGCTTGGTCTTTTTGTTTCTTTCAGAGTACACATTGTTGTTGTTGTCCTTAGGTGTCATTGAGTTGGTGTCTGACTCATAGTGACCCTATGTGCAATAGATGAAATGCTGTTGCCTTACTTCTCTGTTATTCATAGAGTTTTCAATGGCTGAGTGTTTTTTGGGAGTTGCCAGGTCCTTTTCCCAAGCCTATAGCACCTGGTGTTCCCAGGCGGTCTCCCATCCAAGTACTATCCAGGCCTGTCCCTACTTAGCTTCTGGGATCGGACTCCACAGTGGTACAGCTGTAGGCAGTACATGTTGAACATCTTCTAAATGCATATAATATGAAGTAGTTGTGTTGTGGTATAAGAAATTACAAGTTATTTGTCAAGAAGAAGGGTTGTGGCATTTGGAGAGATTCCTTGCTGACTTTGAAGAAGTAAGCTGCCATGTTGGTGTAGGCCACATAGATAGGTTTGGTGCTGCTCTCCACTGATACCCAACAAGAAAATGAAGACCTCAGTCTTACAGCCACAAAGAGGTGAATTTTGCCAACAACTCAAGGGAGCTTAGAAGTCACTAACTAGCCTGTTAGTAGAGTCTAGAGTCTAGATAGAGGTTTATCAGTTTAACCTCAAAGTTTGGGTACAAATCATCAGTGCTCACTCTTATGCCATTTCCATTCAACTTTATACTAGAAGTTCAAGACAGTGCAATCAGAACAGAAGAGGAATTAAAAGTACAGATATGAAGGAAGAAGGCAGTTGTCTTTCTCTGCAGGGAACATGACCATGTTTATAGAAAATCATAAGGAATCTAGTGTGTGTGTGGCGGGGGACAACAAAAACTCAAAGTAAGTTTTCAACAAGATTTCAGGGAACAGGGTCAATATACAAAAATCAATATATTTCTGTATTCTAAAATGAAAAATGGGAAATTGGCATTATAGAAATCAGTATAATGAGCTGGGCATGATGGCATGCAAGATAATGAAATCAATGGAGAGATATAACATGCTCATGAATCAAAAGACTAAATATTATTAGAATTCAATTCTTCCCAAATTGACATATAGATTTATTGCAATCCTTTCCACAATCCCAGTAAGGTTTTGTAGAAATGGACAAACTGATTCTGAAGTTTGTGTGAAAATGCAAAGAATATCTATAGCCAGATAACTTTTTTTTTTTTTTTTTTTTTTTTTTTGCGGTACTGGGGGTTGAACCCAGGGCCTTGCACCTGCATGCTTTGCAAGTGCTGGACCACTGAGCTGCACTCTGAGCCCATTGTTTTACTTTTTTTTTTTTTTGCAGTACTGGGGGTTGAACCCAGGGCCTTGCGCTTGCATACTCTGCAAGTGCTGGACCACTAAGCTGCACCCTCAGCCCATTTTTTTTTTTTTTTACTTTTTGAGACAGGGTCTCGCCAAGTTACACAGCCTGCCTCTGGTCTCGAACTTGCGATCCTCCTGCCTCCGCCTCTCAAGCCGCTGGGATAACAGGTGTGCGCCACCACGCCCGGTGTTCCAGATAATTTTAGAAAAGAACTGAGTTGGAGGTCTATAAGATTAGCTGATTTCAAGATTTAACTGTAGATTTACAGTAGCTAGGGAATTTTAGCATAAGTGTAAGAAGAGATACAGATCAACGAACCCTAATTTATTTATTTTTATTTATATTTATTTATTTATTTATTTATTTTTTGCCAATTGGTTTCCACAAAATTGCTAAGATGGAATCGATGTAATGATGCATACTTGTAATCCCAGTACTTTGGATGTGGAGGCAGGAGGATCATGAATTCAAGGACAGCCTGGGCTAGGTACATATTGAGTTTGAGGCCAGCCTAGGCAACTTCTATAGAAAGTATTTTTTAAACAGTTTTGCGCTTGTTACAGGTAAGAGCTAAAAGACTTTAGTGGAGTACCCCAAAGTTAGCTAGAATAGTGAGAAGAGAGGACTTCATGATAGGTGAGACTTGATGGAATTGAGTCCATGGCCTTCAGGTGGCTTAAGAGTTAAGGTGGTCTAGGTAAGAATAATGAAAACCTGGATAAAGTAGGATGAGTTGCAGTGAATGTGTGAAATATTTTGTATGGGCTCTGTTGACTAAATGGCTGCATAATGGGGAATGAAAGAGAGAAAATAAGCCAGTATTATTTTGATTTAAACCTTTATTAAAAATAGGGAGTTGACTGGGAAAGGGAACCTTTGAGGAAGAAGGTATAAGTTTGGAAGAGAGAAAATAAGCCAGTATTATTTTGATTTAAACCTTTATTAGAAATAGGGAGTTGACTGGGAAAGGGAACCTTTGAGGAAGAAGGTATAAGTTTGGAAGAGAGAAAATAAGCCAGTATTATTTTGATTTTAAACCTTTATTAGAAATAGGGAGTTGACTGGGAAAGGGAACCTTTGAGGAAGAAGGTATAAGTTTGGAAGAGAGAAAATAAGCCAGTATTATTTTGATTTTAAACCTTTATTAGAAATGGGGAGTTGACTGGGAAAGGGAACCTTTGAGGAAGAAGGTATAAGTTTGATTTTAGTTGTGTTTAGTTTCAAAATTATTTTTTTCAGCACTGGGGGGTTTAAGCCAGCCCTTCATACTTGCTAGGCAATTGCTCTACCACTCACCTGCACCCCATCCCCTTTTTTATTTTTTACTTTAAGACAGGGTCTAAGTTGTGCAGCCTGTCTCTGGTTCCTAACTCTCAATTTTCCTGCCTCAGCTTTCCTGCCTCACTGAGATTATAGGCATGCACTATAGTGCCTAGCTCAAAACTATTTTTTTGTTTCATTGTGTTTTTTGAGACAAGGTCTCACTGTACAGCCCAGGCTGACCTGGCACTTGATGTGTAGACCAGGCTGGTCTTGATCTCATGTTAATTCTTCTGCCTCCACCTCCCCAGTCCTGGGATTACAGATGAGCACTACCATGCCCTAGTTTAAAATTTTGTGTAATGAAATATTCAAAACTGGGCACTGTGGCACACACCTGCAATCTCTGACTCAGGAGGCTGAGACAGAAGGATCATAAGTTTGAGGCCAGAGGCAACTTGCGCAACTTAGAGAGACAGTCTCAAAATTTAAAAGGGTCTATGGATACAGCTCAGTGGTAGAGCACTTGCCTAGCATGAGCAAGGTCTAGGGTTCAATCTCTCAATACTGGGGAAAAAAAGTTGTTCTGAAAAGAGGTAGAGATAAGAGATAGGAGTTTTAAGTAAATTTGAGCATAAAGATTTGCATGTACTCAGCATAAGCAAGTTGAACCACAAGACAATACCAGTTAACCAAGAGAAAAAAGATGTAAAGAGAAGTAAATGTTCAGTATCAATGGTTAGGGGGTTGGAAGAAGACATACCAGCAGAGAAGCAGTCATTAATAGTTGGAAAATGGTGCCTTTACATGTTCATCTTCTCTATATAGGTGAACCTTTACCTGCCCATGATAGTCTGAGTATATTTTTTTGCCTTGTACCTTCCTCATTACTGCCTCTTTGGGCCAGCATGTCCATATTTCCCATGTACCTAATTCATTTGCTATATATAATTATGTTTTTATTCCTTTTCACAAATATGATTGTCAGTAGTTCTATATTCATAACTGTGAATAGTCCTAAATTGAGTAGTAAAAATATTTTTAAGGTCCTGAGTCCAAAGCTACATCTAACTTAAACAGCTTGTCAGGAAAGTAAATGTAGTTCCTTTGATTGGATTTTAACCTGTAACTGGTATCGTGCTTCTGAGATAGCACGACAACTCACGTATCTGTGTTTAGGTAAGTGCTGCAGTGCTCAGTGGCTGGCATCTGCCTGGGGTTCTGTTGATCCTGTGATACCAGTTAAAGGTTAAGCTACCTACTCAACTAGAACTAGCTTCTGAAAATGTGTAAATACTAATTTAAGTTTAAATTGAAGCTTGAGTTAATTCTGAATATTTTTAAGTTGGAGGAGAGTTGGGCATGGTGGTACACACCTATGTAGGTGGTACACACCTATAATCCCAACTACTTGGGAGGCACAGGTAGGATGATTGCAAGTTTGAGGCCAGAAGTATCATATTAGTGTATACATCTTAGTGAGACCCTGACTCAAAATAAAAAATGGGTTGGGGGTACAACCTAGTGGAGGAACACTTGCAAAGCATGTACAAGGCTGTGGTTTCAACCCCCAAGTACTGCCAAAAAAAAAAAAAAAAAATCAAGTTGGGAGAGAAGTTTAAGGGGAAGTGAGAGAAAATTCAAGAGAACTTGGGAAAGAAAATGTGCTTATAATCATTACTTATGAAAGATGGTATCAATAAAAAATTTTATATACATATAAAATTATGATTTATATACATATGATTATATATGAATATATATGTATATACACATATTTGCAGTATTGAGGGATTGAACACAGGCCCTCACACATACTATGCAAATGCGCTACCTTTAATTTTTATTTATTTATTTATTTATTTTTGTGTGGTACTGGGGATTGAACCCAGGGCCTCGCACTTGCATGCTTTGCAAGTGCTGGACCACTGAACTGCGCCCCCAGCCCATTTTTTTTACTGTTTGGCACAGGGTCTTGCTAAGTTATGCAGACTGCCTCTGGTCTGGAACTTGAGATCCTCCTGCCTCCACCTCCCAAGCCACTGGGATTACAGCCATCCGCCACTGTGCCCGGCAATTTTTTTAAAATTTTGAGACAAGGTTTCTCTAAGTTGTGTAGGTTGCCTCTGGCCTCAAACTTGGAATCCTCCTTGCCTCAGCCTCCTAAGTAGCTGAGATTATAGGCATCTGCCATGGTACCTAGCATTATACAAAATACTTGTTGCACATTAGCACAACCTAAGCTGAAGCTGGGCTGGGATTTGGCTCAGTTGGTAGAGCGCTGCGCTGCAGTCTCTGAGGTCCTGAGTTCAATTTCCAGCACCGCAAAAATGGGAGAAGGGCCTGGCAATCCACTCCCAAGGCAATCCCGAAACAGTCAGCCATTGAAAACCCTATGAGGGTCGCTGTGAGTCAGATACTGACTCGACAGCACCTAACAACAACAACAAAGCTGAAGCTAAGGCTGCTGAATTGGTATGAAAGAGAAATTGATCTCATGTAATTGGGCTTCTAAACTGGCTGCCTTTTAAAAATTTTATGGTACTAGTGGGTTGAATCTAGGGCTTTGTGCATCCTTTGCAAGTGCCCCGCCACTGAGCTGCACCCCCAGCTCCCCTTTTACTTTTTTATCTTGAGACAGAGTCCTACTAAGCTGAGTAGACTGTCTTTGGCCTCAATCTTGGGATTCACCTGCCACTGCCTTCCCAGTTGCTGGGATGAAAGGCATGTACCACTGTACCCAGCTTGGCTACCATTTTTTAAAACAAAAGCTTACATATCTAGATAGTCCAATTAAATACAATCATGTATTGCTTGATGAGAAGCGTCGTTAAGCTTGTCATCATTGTGCAAACATCATAGTGTACATACCCAAACCTAGAGCATATAGCCTACTTACCACATGTAGGCTCTGATGGTATATATTGTCACACACACAGTCTGCCTTTGACCAAATGTTTTGTGGCTTATGACTGAAAATAACTAATTTTTGCAATGCCTAAATATGACTTCTCAATCTTTTTCAGAGGAGATACGAAAACAAGGCTTGCTTCAGTGGCTTGATTCTCTTCATATTGATAACAGCACTTCTCCAGATCTGCAGCTCACTGTGGGGGCAGTGATTGTGGAGGAAATGAGAGCAGCCATAGAAAGACAGACTGGTTTTCAGTGTTCAGCTGGAATTTCACACAATAAGGTGAAGGCTTATCATGGGTTTGAAAGAGAAATATTCATATCTTTCGTTAAATACAGCAAAGATAGACATGAATGGGACATTTAAATTATTACCCATATACTTTGAAGTGAGTTTTTATTTAAAATTCATGTTGAATCCCAAATAAAAGCTTAAGTAATGTTACAGCATGGGAATTGACATTGCATATGTACTTTCCTGCAAAGCAAGTGGAAAAATTCACAAAAAATGGGTATTTGTATACTTAAATCCTAAATATTTCCTTAGTGGCTAAACGGTCTATAGAAAAGAAAAGGCAAGTCTTTGAGCTTTTATATATTAACCTATTTCTTTTATTTTCATTTGTTGGATTATTTTTTTTCAATGTAGAGTTGCTGAGTGCTTCATGTTTTTGTCTATTTCCACTTTTCTAATGGGAGCAAAAAGAAAGGCAATAATAAAATTTTATTCATTTGGACCACTAATTTAGGGAACACAGGCAATTCTTAATAATCTAGGGGCAGAATAACTGAATTTTCTGATTAACTAAAGTGTAACAAGAATGTAGGGGCTGGGATTTAGCTCAGTTGGTAGAGTGCTGTGCTGCAGTCTCTGAGGTCTCGAGTTCAATTCCCAGCACCGCAAAAATGGGAGTAGGACCTGGCAATCCACTCCCAAGGCAACCCCGAAACAGTCTGCCATTGAAAACCCTGTGAGGGTCGCTATGAGTCGGATACCAACTCATTGGCACCTAACAACAACAACAACAGCAAGAATGTGGGTCCTTCATCCCTCTCTGACCAATGCTTTCTAATTGGGCAGTGGCTCATTATGCCTGGTTCTTCTCCTCCTTGTAGTAGGAGGGAAGCTGCCAAAGTGCCCAGAAGAATTTTTGTTTTGCTTCTGTTTTTTTTGTTTTGTTTTGTTTTTGGTTGTATGGAAAGAGGAAAAGCAATAGTGTCAATGAAATTTAAACCAGAGTAAATACAAATACAAGTCACTAAAGAGACTCTAATGAATTTAAGAAATGATTGTGTGTATGTGCATGGGCACATGGATGTGTACACACTTATGTATTTATTTATTTATTTTTGAGCAGGGTCTTATTCTGTAACCCAGGCTGAGCTCAAACTTATGATCCTCCTGTCTCAGGTTCCTGAGTGTGAGGATTTCACTCATGCATCACCAAACCTGACAGGAATGACTTTATTATTTTTATACCAATTATAGTTTGTAAAATGGTATGACTGAGTGACTTACTATTTGAAAAGAGTTCTCAAGGGTTTTTCTTTTTCTTTCTTTCTTTGTGTTTTTTGTTTTTGAGATAGGGTCTCACCCTATAGCCCAGGCTGGCCTTGAACTTGTAGTCCTCCTGCATTTACCTCCTGAATGCTGGGATTATAGGCATGTGCCACTATATGCAGCTAATTTTTTTCATTTTAGTGTTATTTATAGATAAGAAGTTGTTTGCTAAGGGAGAATGATTTTGAGCCCAATCTCAATCACAGATATTAAATTATGGTCATTGTTATTAAATTCAGGACTCAAAATGGACTCACCGTTAATCAAGAAATGTAAGTAGAGTAGGGTAAAAAATTTGTTTCAGCGTTTTCATAGAGATACACTAAGAAATGCATTTTACTTGTGGTTCTTCTCCATTTTTTAAACCTATCAAGTGAGAAGACCTCAAGGAATAGATGGAGAGGAAAAAATGACTAGAGGAAAACTGAGCATGGAAGAGATATTAGAACATTGAGGATAATGATGGTGGATGTTGTAGAACATAAAGTTTTAGAGATGCTATGAGTATCTTGTATTTTCTTTTTAATATGGAGACTGCTGTAGCCCTTAAGCTCTGTCTCTGTGTGTATGTGCATATGTCTGTGTGTACATGTTTTAAGATTTGCCAACTCTGCATATATGGTTAACAATACTGCAGTTTTGTACTTTTCATGCTTCCAGGTCCTGGCAAAACTGGCATGTGGACTAAACAAGCCAAACCGCCAGACCTTGGTCTCACATGGGTCCGTCCCACAGCTCTTCAGCCAAATGCCAATTCATAAAATGTAAGTATTAAGGGAATAACTCAAATTTTAGTCATAACCATGTGAAGATGCTCTTTGCTTATAGCTTGTTTTGTTCCTCATAAAGGATTTGAGCCCAGGAAAATAGGTATCAGGTAGTTTGGAGGGAGGCAACATAGAAAATTGTGAAAAACAAACGGAGATTTTAAAGAATTTTCCATTCTGGATTATCTGTGGGAGATACTGAAGCTTCAAGTTTTTAAAAAAATGAACTGAGTTTTAGCTGTATGTGTAACTTCGCTCTAGACTTTTTATTCGTCTTTTAATAAGTAACAAATAGGAATTTTACTTTTCTCCACTACTAAATCAGAGTGCCCAGAGCTGTTGAATTGCTCTCAAACTAAGCGTGAAAGCAGTCAAATCAAATGAATAACTAAATTGTGCTTACCAATGGTTTGTTCTTGACAAGCCTTATAATATTATTGAAGAGAGAAGATATGAATATTCTAAGCAGCAGTTAAAATGTTATCTCACCTCTGCATATGCATATTTGCTAAATGAATTATGTAGGTAGTTACCAAAGTACACCCCCCCACACACACACACACTAAAGAAAATAACTAATCTGCGAAAGATTTATGTAAGGGGATGGGATTTTTGTTTTGATGTTTGTATAATGTGGAGTCAGCCAAGAACTATTAAGTAGTACTAGAGAATTTTTTTTTTAGCAGAACAGAAAGGTAAGTATAAAGTATTTTTAGTGAACTGAGACATGAAGTAGGTTTTGCTGATAAAGACAAGTAATGGCAACTGACCAAAAAGATAGGTTAAGCACAGATTATAGGTTGCTTCAAAGGTCAGGCTAAAGCATTTTGACTATATTCTTAAGTATAAAAGGTTGTAGCTGTGGAAAAGATTTATTTTGGCTTTGGAGTTTTAATCCCCAAATGGGACAATAAATCTTGCACAGTTGAGAATTTTTGTATACAGTTGACAGCTCATCAGTGACTGATCTTTTACTTATGCTATTGCTAATCTTCTTCCTAGGTCCTAACTCCCAGAGTACCTGAATTCCCAGAATCCACCCTAATGGTGGAAAATTAAGACTTTACAAGCCTAAAACATGGTCTCATTTTCCCTGTAAATAAGAGTTCTTTTTTGGAGATCTGCTTACAGCAGCAGAATGTCTTATGTTTGCTGCTAACTAGATATTTATGATGTGACTATAAATTCCTTGTCTCCTTTGTTATCAGCCGTAAGCTCGGAGGAAAGCTAGGAGCCTCTGTCATTGAAATCCTGGGGGTAGAGTACATGGGTGAACTAACCCAGTTTACTGAATCTCATCTCCAGAATCATTTTGGAGAGAAGAATGGGTAAGTGATTCATATTATTTTTCAATCATAACCTATATTGAGATGCTAAGTTCAAGTATAGACAAAAGCATCTAATAAAATCTGTTTTTATGTTAACACTAGTTTCTTGAGATAATTTCACTGGTTGGTCCTTCTTGCTTTAAAATATTAGGTCATAGAACCAGGTGTGGTGGCTCACTCCTGTAATCTTACTGACTTAAGAGGGAGAGGCAGGAGGATTGCGGAGACTCTGTCTCAAGATGAAATATTAAAAAATGGCTTGGGGGTACAGCCCAATAGTAGAGTACTTCCAAAGTATGTGGAAGGCCCCAGGTTCAACCCCAAATACCACAAAATTAATTAATTAAAAATAAAATAAATTATTAGGTCATATGTCCTATCAGTATAGTTTTTTTTTATGTATCTGGGTGGTTCATAGACAGGAATTGTTACTTTGAAGCCAGATAAATATTTATGTTTGCTGATTTGCTAGTGTTCTCTTAAAGTCCTCATGTTTCATCCCTAGTAAGTGCATGCATGTGTGCATGCATACGTACACACACACTCACACACACAAACAAAAACAATTTGGGGATGTGAGGCCGGGCATGGAGGTGCAGGCCTATAATCCCAGAACTCTGGAGGGAGAGAGAGGAGGACTGCAAGTTCCAGGCCAGCCTGGGCTACTTAGCGAGACCCAGTCTCAGGGGAAAAATAAAAATGGGGGGATATGAATCAGTGGCTTACTTGTTGGCACTATCCCCAAAATACAAAAGATGACTTGTCTTTAGGAAGCAGAACCAGTGTTGCTCTCTTTGCCAATATGTGACAGTGGAATTGAGAAGGGAAAGGGTATACTTAATTTTGAATACATTTTTCCTTTTCTATGAAAAGGATAAAAGGGTAATATAATGTACGGCTTTTGTTTTAACAAAAATAATCATTTACTTTCATCTTAAAGTCTTTTGTTGTTTTTTTAAGGTCTTGGTTATATGCCATGTGCCGAGGGATCGAACATGATCCAGTAAAACCCAGGCAATTACCCAAAACTATTGGCTGTAGCAAGAACTTCCCAGGAAAAACAGCTCTGGCTACTCAGGAACAAGTAAGTGGGGCTTTTCTTTTTCTTTTTCCCTTTCCTTTCGTTTCGTTTCCTTTCCTTTCTTTTCCCCTCCCTCCCTGCCCCCTCTCTTCCTCCCTCTCTCCCTCCCTCTCTCCCTCTCTCCCTCTCTCCCTCTCCCTCTCCCTGTCTCTCTCCCTCTCCTTCCTTCCTTCCTTCCTTCTTTCTTTTTTTGGACTTGGGGGTTGAACTCAGGACCTCAGACATACTTTGCAAGTGCCCCACCACTGGATTGCATCCCTAGCCCATTTTTTATTTTTTATTTTTGAGTTAGGGTCTCACTAAGTTACACAGGCTACCTCTACCTTTGAACTCACAATGTTCCTGCCTCTGCCTCCCTAGTGACTGGGATTACAGGTGTGGACCACTGTGCCATGCCTGGTAAGCAGGCATTCTTGACAGAATACTGCCTCTTTTAAGGGGGCTAGTAGGTAAGTTTTGGTAGTGTGGAGGGTTTACTAGCTTAGATGAGACCTTTATTCTATAATTCTAAAGGGATGTGTTGGAATTGACTAGCTTATAATTTATTATTTTTTTCTTTTTTCCATCTAAAAAGAAAAGCAAACTGGTTGTGGTGGCACATACCTATAATCCTAGCACTCAGGAGGCTGAGGCAGGAGGATCATAAATTGGAGGCCAGTCTGGTCTACATTGTGAGTCCTAAGCCAGTGTGAACTACTTAGTGAGACCCTGTCTAAAAAACAAACAAACAAAAACATATAATGGAAAGAAAGAAAGAAAAGAAAAATGGAGTTTGTTATCATTTGGTAGGTGGAAACTTGGAAAGCCTAGCATATCGTACCTGAGTTTTTTTGTTTTGTTTTGTTTTGCTTTCCCAGAAGTGGAAATATCTGAAATTCACCTAGCCCTAAAATATGCCTTATGTATTTAAATGATAAATTAAAGTTTTAATACTTTGTTTTAGGTACAGTGGTGGCTTTTGCAGTTAGCCCAGGAACTAGAGGAGAGACTGACCAAAGACCGAAATGATGTAAGATTTTCTTTCTTTATTCCTAGGGTGGGAAGTATCAGCCAAGGGCATTTTAAGAAATCTTTCAACATAGGCCCATAAAACTCAATGTGATCTTTGAAAGTCTGGCTCTGTGAATATACAACCTGCCTCTACAAATCTGTGTTATTACCATTTACCTCTATTTTGGGGGGCTTTCCTTCCCTTCCTTTTTCCCTCCCTCCTCATCTCAGTTTTGTGAGACAGGGTCTTGCTATGTAGCCTAGGCTGACCTAGGACCCACTGTGTAGCCCAGGCTGGTCTTAAAACTTGAAATCTTCTTGCTGCAGCCTCCCGAGTGCTGGGATTACAGGTGTGTGCCACCACACCTGGTTCCTTTTTTGGATTTCCTTTCCTTTTTCCTTTTCCTTTTTCTTTTTCTTTTTTAAAAAATTTCTCTTGCAACCCTGACCATATAGTGGCCCTTCATCAGAGTACATAGCCATTAAGCAGGACATTGGAAGACTGAACTGTAAATTATTGGATTTAAACATAGTCCAAGAGCATAGTGACATTTTTAAAGATAGAGTATTTAAAGATAGAGTCAAACACTAGACATCTGACAACTAGTTCCTTCTCTCCTTTTAAACAACTTTATTGATATATACTTTATGTACCCTAAAATTCACCCCCTTAAAGTGTACAATTTAGTGATTTTAATATGTTCCAGAGTTATACAACTATTCTACAATCAATCTTATAACATTTTCATCACCCTAGAAGGAAATCCTGTACACATTAATAGTCATTCCTTACCTCTTCCCCCACCTACCCTCAGTCCTAGGCAACCACTAGTCTGCCATGTGCTTTTATGGACTTAATATTCTTAGTTTCATATATATGGAATCATGGTATGTGGCCCTTTTGAAAAGCCTTTCACTTAGCATCTTTTCAAAGTTCATCCACTTTGTAGCATGTATCAATACTCATTCCTTTTTATGGCTGAATAATAGTCTATCATACAGATATCCATCCATTAGTGAATGGATATTTGGGTTATTTCTACTTTTTGGTTATTATGAATAGTGCAGCTATAAACAGTTATATACATGTTTTTCTTGTTGTTTTTTGTTTTTTTGAGACAAAGTCTCACTATATAGTCTAGACTGGCTTCACTTTTGTGATCCTCCTTACCTCAGCCTCCTGAGTGCTGGATTATAGGCATGTGCCACCATGCCTGGGTTCATGGACAATGTTGTGTAGACATGTTTTCATTCTAGGCATGTAATTGCTAGGTCACATGGTAACTATGTTTAGCATTTTGAGAAACTGCCAAACTATTTTCCATGGAGGCTGTAATACTCTGTATCTCTACCAGCAATGTTAAGAGGGTTTTAATTTTTTCATGTCCTTGTAATTGTCCTTTTAATTTTTAGGCATGCTAATGGGTGTGAATTGCTATCTTGTTGTGGTTTTTATTTGTATTTTCTGATAGCTAATTATCTTTTCAGAAGCCTGCAGCCATACCACTGTGGCCTCCGATCCTGTCAGATCTCAGAAGCTAAACAGGGTTGGGCCTGGTTAGGACTTGGATGAGAAATCACTTAGGAATACTGGGTGCTGTAGGTTTAGGAGAAGGACCTGGCAACCCACTCCCCCAAAAATATTCTGCCATTGAAAACCCTATGAATAACAGAGAAGCAGTAATAATACTGTTTCATCTGTTGTATGTAGGGTCGCCATGAGTCAGATACCGACTTGACAGCACCTAATAACAACAACAATTATTTTTTCATGTATTTATTGGCCATTTATATATCTTCTTTGGAGAAATGTCTGTCAGGATCCTTTGTTATTTTTTGAATTGGGTTGTCTCTTTATTGCTGAGCTTTAAGAGTTCTTTATATATTCTGGATTCAAGTCCCTTGTCAGATAAGTGATTTGCAAATACTTTCTCCTATTCTACAGATTTTCTTTTCATGTTCCTAATGATTTGATGTATTTATTTCTTTTGAAACATCTTTGAATCCTACAAGTCTACTGTATACTGTCAATAATAGTGCAGAAGTACTTTTAGCAGGAATTGGTGGTGTTTTGTTCCTTTGGTAGGAAAAATTGTTACTGGCCTCTTTAATTTTGCCCACTAGGTGTCACTCAGTTTTCATCTCTCTATAAGCCCTGGGGCTTTTCTTACCAGTTTATATCTGATGCAACTCAGTGGGGATCCCTGGAAAGAAATCTGTCTTTAAGCATCTAAGGACCTTATGACAGAAATAATTCGGGACATAAGAGATCCTGTCACTTCACGATTTAAAACATTTCAGCGACCACCATTTATACCTAAAGCATATCATGAATTTTTTTTTTTTTAATTCTATAACCATGACTCCATCTCTCGGACCTCTTCTGCTGTCTTCTCCCCCTCACTTAGTTCTAGCCTCTACTCCACTGGCCTCCTTCCCTTTTATTCTAATACACCAACTAAACTCTCACCTTAGCACCTTTGCTCTTGCCATTCCTTTGCCCTGGAGAGTCTTTGCTCATATGTTCTTGAAATTTACTTCCTCATTTTATTTGGGTCAGGTCAGATTTCACGTTCTCCAAGAGGCCTTCCCAGCAGCCTCCCTTACTCTCCGCCTTATCCTGCTTTTCTCATAGCACTAGTCTCTCTAGTTGTTTCTAATACATGCCTTCTTGGTGTCATCCCCCTGCCTTTGCCTCCACATGGTGCTGGTGATTGAACCCCCTTGCCTTGTGCATGCTAGGGGGGAACTCTATTACTGAGCTACATCCCCAGCCTATGCCTTTTTGTTTATTATCTATAGCTTCTATTACAACATGAGATCCATGAGGTTTTAGTCTTTATTTTGTTTTCTCCAGCATCTCTAGGCATTGTCTAGGGAAACATAGTAAGCACTCAGTTACAGTTGTATGTTTGTTGTCAATAAAGACTCTTTTATAATTGCTCTCAATGTAGAAATCTTTACAGATGCATTTTTACTCCCAAAATAGTTGTGCCTTGGTTCATTTGTCTTTAGGATATTTTTTCTTTATTTTTTTCAGTACTTGAGGGTTGAACCCAGAGCCTCATGCACACTTTGCAAGTGCTGTACCGCTGAACACCCTCAGCTCCTTCTTTAAAAATTTTTTATCTTGAGCCAGGCATGGTGGCGCATGCCTGTAATCCCAGCGGCTTGGGAGGTGGAGGCAGGAGGATCGCAAGTTCAAGACCAGAGGCAGTCTGTGTAACTTGGCGAGACCTTGTCTCAAAAAAATAAAAAATAAGGGGGTACTGAGGGTGCAGCTCAGTGGTCCAGCACTTGCAGAGCATGCAAGTGGGAGGCCCTGGGTTCAACCCCCAGTACCGCAAAAAAAAAAAAAAAATCTTGAGTCAGGGTCTGACTAAATTGCACTGGTTGCCTCTGGCCTTAAACTCACAATCCTTCTGCTTCCACCTGAGTCTCTGGAATTACAGGGAGGCACCACCATGACCAGCCTGGATATTTTTCCTGCTAGCCTCTTTTGATTTTTGAGGGGAACCTTATTTGACTTTTCACCTTTCTACATTTCTGCCTCTTGACTGTTATTTCTGGGTTTGCTAAGCTTTGAACAGTATTCAGATACTTAGACTTCACTGAAAGGTGAGTCAATGATCTTGGTCTCTAGAGGCATTCCCTACACTATCTTCCATAGATGGGCTGTGAAAAGGAGGTGCTATGGGAAATGTCTGCTATTTTAAGCATAAGAGCATCAAGGCAGAAAAAAGGTAAGACTTGACTGAAGACTAGATGCATTATTCAATCTTGACATCCCAGCTTTCAGACACTTACTTTCCTGAACTCTGTTTTCAGTAACAAGATAGAATATAGTATTGTAGTTATCTGTTGTAATCTTCTTGCTTTGTTGTTGTTGTTGTTGTTAGGTGCCGTCGAATTGGTATCCAACTCATAGTGACCCTCATAGGGTTTTCAATGGCTGAGTGCTTCAGGATTGCCTTAGACACCATAAAAACCATTCAGGAGGGATCTGATGATGTAGCTCAGGGGCAGAGCACTTGCTTGACATGTGCAAGGCCCTGAGTTCAATCCCTGACACTGAAAACAAAGTCAGGGCTGGGCATGGTGGCATACACTTGTAATACCAGCACTTGGGAAGCTGAGGCAGGAGGATCACAATTCAAGGCTGGCATGGATACACAGACCCTGTCTCAAAAAAACAGAAATAAAACAGACATTCAAGAGGGTCCCATTTTCACTTATTCTGTCCTATTCCCATCAACAGTCAAAATATTCTAGATATTTTACTATTCCATTAGCCAAATTATGTCTTGTTTAATTACTTGTCACATTCAGAAATAGCATAAACTATTTTTGTAGAATCATGTAATCAGATTTTTATTCTATAGAATAGAATTTGTGCTATTAGCATATGAAATGTATGAAAACAGAAAATGTCTTTGAGTCTCTCATAGTACTGAACCCA
>VMDO01031057.1:0-20548 GCA_007922755.1 Pedetes capensis
AAATTTTTATCTTGAGGCAGGATCTTGTTAAGTTACTCAAGCTGCCTCTGGCCTCAAATTTGTGATCCCAACTCAAAATGACAACCTTGTTTCTTTGGTGGCACTGGGGATTGAACCTAGGGCCTCATGCATGCTAGGCAAGTGCTTTAGCACTGAGCTACAGCCCCAGCCAAATAGTATACACTTTTAATGAATAGGAGAAGTAATGGTTTCACTGATTCTCTCCAGTTTAATGTGGCTGTGAGTAGACACAGTGGCAACATGACTGAGATGGAGGGAAACTGTTTTCCCATTCTCCTACCAGAAACCACAAATGTGGGCTGATTCTAGGGACTTTGATATCTCAGAGGTAATAAATATAAGGATAACCACTAGCTATTAAACCATAAGAACATTTTCAGTCAGGGTACCTCCTTCTTCCTTGTTCTTCCCATCACTCCTCATTAAGAGAGATAAGAAAGGCCAGGCTCTGTGGCTCATGCCTATAATCCTGGCAACTTGGGAGGTGAGGCAGGAGGATCACAAGTTCAAGGCCGGAGAGCGAGACATTGTCTCAAGATAAAAAAAATTAAAAAGGACTGGGGATACAGCTCATTGGTAGTGTATGTGCAAAAATTATGTGCAAGGAGCTGGGTTCAGTTCCCCAGTACTGGAAAAAAGGAAAAGAAATAGACCTTGAGCAATAATAAATGTATATTGTATTATTAAATTTTTAGATAAGCCCTATCACATAATCAAAATTTAATTAAGATAATCACTCACTCAAAAGGTAAGTATCTGGCCTGAAATATTCCCTACGGCACAAATATTTGTTAACTGAAATAGCTACAGTAACATTCATCTCTTGCCATTTTAAATGACTTTGTCACAAAAGTTCTCACCTCTTTTAGTTTGTCTTGTTTATAGTAATGGACAGAAAAACAACAGGTTGCATGAAGGGATATGTTTAGAGGTTGTACTTGTAGGCCTCCATGTCCTAAAACCATTATGTTTTAAAGAGCACGTGTAGTTCAGAGAGTGTCAGAAGAGAACTGAAACTGGCCTGAAGACTCCAGTGTGGACATGCAGAGTGGCAGGAATCTTCTGATTTTCCCAGGTTTATACAATGAACCCAAGAATTTTCTGAGACTGTGTTTAGTGAAATTCAGCTTGGTGATGAGACAAGTATGTAGCCAGAGTTTTCAGGACGTTTGGGAGGGCCAGGAGAACATAAAACTTCCAAGGAGGAGCCAGACTTGGTGGTGCATGCCTGTAATCCCCGCAACTTGGACTTGCTGAGGTGGAGGCAGGAAGATCGCCAATTCAAGACCAGACACAGTCTGCGTAATTTAGCAAGACCCTGTCTCAAAAATGGACTAAGGTTGCAGCTCAGTGGTACAGCATTTGCAAAGCATGCAAGTGCGAGACCCTGGCTTCAACCCCTGTTGTTGTTGTTGTTAGGTTCTGTGGAGTTGGTATCCCACTCATAGCGACCCTACATAGGACAGGCAAAATACTGTTGTCAGTGCTTCTCTGCTGTTCATAGGGTTTTCAACGCCAGTTCAACCCCTAGTACTGCCCCACAAAAAAAACAAAAAAAAACCCAAAAAACCAAAAAAACAAATTTCCCAGTAGGTCAGCAAATAGAGTATTGTTCAAGAGATAGAATGCATCTTCTCCTAATCAGCTGACATCATTGCATCTGAACACTTCAAGGGGAATCTGAGAGGTGTAGACTCTTGTCTGTTGGGCCTGGAGTGCGTTGGAGTCTCTTGCACTCTGTGGTCATCTATTTGAGAAACTTGGGTTACCATGTGTTACTCCATGTTAGAGCAAGCTTATTCTGTGTTTTGTTGGTATTTTTGTATCAGTCATTTCACCATCATTTTAACATCCATTTCTGGAGTTTCCATGAAATCAGATATAATCTCCCTCACCACTGAACTCACCCATCTAAAAGCACTTCTGAGAAGTCCTAACAGCAGTTGTAAACAACTTTTAGATTATATTATGTAAAGTGACATGGAAATTACTCCTCCTTTCAGAATGAGTCAGAACAATGCAACTGAACCAAAGAAAGTTCCTCACCCTTCTGATGGTCTTCCCAGAACCAAGGGTCCCTTTCCCACCTTTCCTCCATTTGTTCACGCAGTTGCCACATATTTATTCATGGCCTGCTATTCATGGACTGTGAACCACTGGGCTGCCTTTCTTTATTCTCCAAACTTCTGTAGGCAGCTCAACATTGTCCTCCTTTGCCTGAAATGTCCTTCCTGCACTCTTCATTCTCCAGTAGATTCCTCCTCTTCCTGCCTGGGAAGGCTTGCTTTCCCCCAGGTCAGCAGACTTTCCTGCCTCGGAGCTCCAAGAGCATGCCTTCATGCTTTGAGTACAAACCTCATCACACGCACTGCTCTCATCTCACTCAGCTCCAGAAGAACAAGGCCAGTGACTTCTTTGTGTCATTCATTGAATTTACTGCAGCTTTATTAAGCATGTAGCTCAATATTGTTTCTTCTTTAAAGAATAGGTAATGCATGGAAGAGAGCTAAGTGATATTTTCCATATACTGGCTTTCACATGGAATTTCTGACAATTCACTAAATCACCTTGTTTGCATCAAGTTCCCTGTTTGGACAATTAATTGATAATACTGAATTATTCTCTCCTGTGAGTCATCATAATAATTTAAAAATCTGACCAGGGAACACTAGAACTGTCTTACTGTCACTATGAGGTCTATTGCCACCTTTCAGTTGACTTTTTGGCCTCAGTGGAAATGAATATTGGATTTAGTGATTTGGAACAAGCAATGGTAGATAATAGAGAGTCCTTGTACTGTACTTCAGTTTATAATAAACTGACTATTTATTAAGCAAGAGCTGCTTTTGTGGAAATTATAAGGCAATAAGATGAACTGAAGGAATTTGGGGAGTAAGTAAGAGTTGAAGAAACAATGGCATTATGTGTAGATAACTCTTTGACAAGTTGATTTCTGAGATTCAGTGAAGAAATAAGTGGTATCTGGCAAGGAATGGGGCCAGACTTACTTTATGGATGTTGAGAAGCTAAGAGGGGAAACAAGTAGAATGATGCTTGTATTGGTTACTTTTCTTGTTACTGTAATGAAACCCCTGACATAAACAACTTAAAGGAGAAAGGATTTATTTTGGCTCATCATTTCAGAGAGTTCAGTTCATAGTCACATGGCTCTGCATTTTGGTGGCAAATGTAAGGCAGAACATCATAGCAGCAGGAGCATGTGGAAGAAGAGGCTGTTCACCTCATGGTAGACAAGAAGCAGAGAGAGAGAGAAGGGAAGAAAAGAAGGAGGAGGGAGGAGGGAGGAGGGGGGAGGGGGGAGGAAGGAGAGAGGAGAGAGGAAAGAGCAGAGAGGAGAGAGGAGCGCAGGACAAGACACAACCCCCAAACACCCCACCCAGTGACCTACTTCCTCTAGCAAGGGCCCACCTCCTAAATATCCACTGCCTCCCAGGGCCACTAGCTGGGGTCCAAGTATTCAACACATGAGTTTGTAGGGGACATTTCATATTGACACCCTAACAGTGCTCATTGCAGTATCATTTATAGTAGCAAAAGTAGACAGGGGAGGATACATTAGTATATTCACACAATTAAATAATATGTAGAAGAAAACTAGAATGTACTAGAACTACGTGTATCATTATGAACAAATTTTACAATATAATATTGGATAAAAAACTAGAGTGACACAGGGTATTATATTACTTAAGAAAAAAATTAAGGACAACAGAATAGTGCTGGGAATAGAATAGGAGAAAGAACTCAGATTGAGCAAGGGAAGAAAATGTTACTTGCTTAATAATGTTTATATATTTTGTTCTATAAAGCATAAATCTGGGAAAAAATTGGAATATACTAACATTTATTAATTCTAGGAGGTGAGTAAATGGGCATTTGTAATATATTCTTGTGAATATTCTGCATTTTTTTAAGCAAAGAAAATCAAAGATCAAGCCAGGCAAATTGGCGCACACTTGTAATCCTCACACTCAGAAGACACAGCCAGACATATTGCACATTCTAGGTCAAGCTGGGCTACATAGATAGGCTCTAGTAAAGAAGGAGGAGGAGGAGGAGGAGGAGGAAGAGGAGGGAGAGGAGGAGGGGGGAGGAGGAGGAGGGAAAGGAAGGAAAAGGAAAAAGAAAAGATAAATGAGACATTGAGTCAACAAAAGTGAGGAGGACTAAACACAGGGTTGCTCAAAAGCTGGAAAATAATGGGGTAAAAAAAAGTGAAATTATCAACCTTGAAAGAAGGCAGATTTGAATAGGGTATATGTTTGGTTTGAAAGCTGTGGAAGTTCCCACCTATTAGGGAATGGGAGGAAACAAGGGAAGTAAGATTGAGAACCACAACAAATGTTTTAAAAAATAACTTTAGAGAATGAATTGACTAACTAAATGTTGCAAGACTGTCAAGCAGTAGAGTTTCCCTTGTGAAGATCTTGAATTAATAGTGAAACTGATCTGCCCTATTGTGTGCATTTCTGCAGCTGTGTCCAGTTGCCAGTGGGCAGGTCCAAATCCAACAGGTTTATTCTTCTAAAGGGTTTTCTACATGTAGCAACAAAAAGACAGAGGGGCAAGTAAATTCATGCTTTAGAAAATGTTATTACTTCATAATATACAAGGGAATCTAACCTAGATAGAGAAATGAAATAAAGAGGGAAGTTATGAAGTGGGAGGAGGCCAAAGATTCATGTGGCTGAGGTCTCACTGTGGTCACAGAGAAATGGTGGTGGCAATATTCGAAATGTTTAAATTAGTCAGTGAAGAAGTGTAATGTGTATGTTGGTGGGGGGAGTGGTTAGAGGTACAGCCTAGTGATGCAACAAATCTTTTGCTTTCACAAGCCCCTGGATTCAATCCCCAGCACCAAAGAGAAAAAGAAAAAGAAGTACAGCAGCTATAAGCAATGCCATGAATTAGTGATTTGGACTGAAAGAAGATGTAACAAAATTATGGTGGAAGAGAAGGTCAAGGAAATAAGGGTTCAAGGGTTTAAGAGGCTACTGAGACAGAGGGGCCATGCACATGGATGTATAAATCATCCTGGTTGGAATCAGGGCTTGTTAGGACATGGAAGATCTTTCATTGTGGAGATTACATGTCCTTTCTATTTCTACTTATAATTCATCTGCCACTGTTGATACATTCTCTGTGCTTTTTACTGTTCTTAGAAAGGAATGTTTGAGTTCAGACAGTTTATTATCTAGTTTGAGGCTTGCAGAACCACCACAGCCTAGGTCGCTGGCCAATATTTAGAGGTCATCTTTGAATAAGTCTTGGTTTATTGTGTTCCAGATGTGATCATGTTGTTGTTGTTGTTAGGTGCCATCGAGTTGGTGGGTGACTCATAGCAACCCTGTGTACAACAAGAGAGACACTATTGTAAGTGCTTTTCTGCTATTCATAAGGTTTTCAATGGCTGATTGTTTTTTGGGAGTAGATTGCTGGGTCCTTCTCCTAAGCCTACTGCACCTGGTGTTCCCAGGCAGTCTCACACCGAAGTACTAACCTGGCCTGACCCGGCTTAGCTTCCGAGATCTGATGGGATCAGACAGCACAGTGGTATGGATTATATAGAGCATGAAGTCCTATGCAGAGTCCTCAAAAGGAAACCCTGCATACAACAAATGCAGTAAGCAAAGTGTGTAGGGATGTGTGTGTACCATATCTAGTGCTATTTATCTTTATACACTTCTGTGTATATACTTTATCTAAGCAAAATTCAATGACAGTATCTTAACTTTTCTACAGAGCTACTCACCAATATCTCTATGCTAGAATATCCAGGTGAAGAAAACTTTTTGAGCCAGCAAGGTATAGGAATTACCAGTCAGCAATTACAAAAAGCAAGAACACCTTCCTTTCAAAGGTGTTCAAGATCCAGGAACTATAGAGGCATTGAGAAGTAGAGGGGTTGAGCCTGGTAAAACAAGGGCAGCTATGTGTAGTTGGCCAGAGCTGTGGTTAAATGCCTGGTGGCACTTATTCCAAGCATGGAGGCACCTACCTATATGCATGACTGATTTAACTAATATAAAAAGTTCTTTCTTATTTTTTCACCTTTAGGACCATGAAAAAAAAGAGGTAAAGAAATCCAAAATAAATGAATAAAATTAGAGTTATTTTTGCTGAGAAATATGAGAACTATACAATAAACCCTCACAATATTTCCATCTGTTGAGTAGATGAATCAAGAATAGTTTTACATTAATAATTACTGAGAGAATGTGTGAAAGACCCCTATTCCTTTTTTTTCTTCTCTTAAAAAATGGTGAATAGGGCTTTAATACTCAATCTTAAATGAATGTTGTATATTTTGGCATGGTGTCAAAGTGTTAACAGAACTTGTACTATGGTCTTCGAAGGGGAAAAAACAAATAGTTTAACACTGAGGTATTTTGAAACAGGTGCTCTGCACAATTAAAGAACTTTGTGGCTTTTGAAGGCACCCTTCCAAGAACTAGAAATCTGGAAAATGAATACCACACTGTCATTTTGATAAAATATCTGGGTTTTGCTTCTACTGAGGAAAGAAACCAGAACTCAAAGAATACAGAGAAAAGTTATGCTTAGTAAGGTATAATATACAGGACATTTCTTTAAAACTATCAATGATTTAGGAAAAAACTGTACATACTCCAGTCATTTAGATCCAATAATAAAGCACAAATAGATTAGCTCCTCTTCAAATTTCACTTAATGTATCATTATGATATGAATAGGAATATATAAAAATTAGAATTTGTGATACAAAAATTCAAAAACTGGAAATTTGTGATATAAAACAAGTGAAAAACATGCATAAGAGAACATATAACAAGGCTAGGCTTGGTGGCACATGTGAATAATCCCAGCACTAGGGAGGCTGAGGCAGGAGGATTGTGAATTCCAGACCAGCCTGAGCTACATAGTAAGTTTGAGGCCAGCCTGTGCTATGTAATAAGACTCTGTCTCAGAAAATAAAACAGAGAAGGAGAGATCAAGTGAGCAAGGCACACACACACACACACACACACACACACACACACACACACACACAGAAGGGTGTGGGGGAGAACATTAACAAACAACATATGAGTAAAGGAAAATAGAAGAAGAAAAGGAGAATGAAAGGATGTAGTTATGGAAAGGAGAACCAAGGAAAGTGTAGGACAAAATACAAGTGAAAGAAAATGAAGAGAAATCACTTGGATCACTTAACAAACCTCAGGTTCTAGACTTGGATATTCTTCATAGAAGTAAGCCTATTATTAGTAATAAGTAGTATTTCCCAAGATCCCTCAGATACTGGAGAATTTGCTCCATACCTCAGAATATCAATCGGCCATAAGTTGAAACCATAACCACTGCTCTGTATGTTGTTGTTGTTGTTAGGTGCCGTCGAGTCGGTATCCAACTCATAGCGACCCTCATAGGGTTTTCAATGGCAGACTGTTTCAGGATTACCTTGGGAGTGGATTGCCAGGCCCTTCTCCCATTTTTGTGGTGCTGGGAATTGAACTCGGGACGTCAGAGACTGCAGCGCAGTGCTCTACCAACTGAGCTAAATCCCAGCCCTGTATATTGCACATGAATTTAGTGAGGCCCAAATAGAAAAGGGTTGATAAACTACCACAAGTACCAACTGGATATTTTTGTGAAGGTTCTGCAGAGATTCTCATGAAGGGAAGTGAGAATAGTCTAGAACAACTCAACAATAAAACTCTCCTGGCCTATCACCCAAGGACAAGGAAATCATAATAGTCATATAAACAATGCACAGTTTCCTGGGAATAAGGGAAACATTGACCTCAGTCTGTGCATAGTCCTTACACATTTGGGAGATGTCACAATTGCACGAGTAATTCATAAAAACTGAAATACCTAACTTCTGAGATCAGATGGGATTGAACACCAGGGTAGTATGTTATCTTTTCTATAGGAAAATCAAAATAGCCAATAGGTTTTGTATAATTTATCTTCCACTGCATTGAATTGAGAAATTAGAAAGTACCATCACCCCCATTTTACTGATCAGTGGTCAGTTTGCTTTATTCTCAGTTGAAGTCAAGGCTCTAGATCTTATTTCACAGGACAGTAGTTCTTAAACCTGGCCTCACTTAAGGATTAATTACTTGGCAGGGTTTTAAAAAGTTACTCATGTCCCAAGCCTATGCACTCTACCTTAGACCAATGGATTCAGAAACTCTGACCCTAAAACACTACCAGGTACAGAAGCATTGCTCTAAAGCAGTTCTTTAAAAAACTTTAATGTAGGTGAGGACAGATTCTGAGCCAGCACTTCAAGATGCTCCCTAAAATTCTGCATTTCTAACACATTCCCAGGGAACACTGATGAATCAGAATCACAGAAAACAGAATATTATTTGAGTCCTGACTTTCTCAATACTTCTGCTAAGTAGGACATTCTACAGCTTAGGATAGAAGTTAGATCATCACATACAATGGGCTCCTTAGGATATTAGGCATGATTTTTTCTTTGATTGGTCTGTTTTGTTTGTTTTGTCTTGTTTGTTTGTTTGTTTTCAGTGCTAGAGATTGAACCCAGGGCCTTGCATGTGCTAGGCAAGTGCCCTGTCATTGAGCTGCACCCCCAATGCCTTTTTTGTTTTTTATTTTGAGACAAAGTCTTGCTCATTTGCACACCTGTAATACCAGCTATTCAGCCGACTGAGGCAGGAGGGTCATAAGGTTGAGGCCAGAGGCACACAGCACTTGGGTCCAATCAACTCTTGAAATTCCATTTTCTGTGGCTTCCTCTCATACTATGGACTATTCCACACTTGAAAGTTCTACTTCCTTCTCTGCTGCTGAAATCTACTCCTACCTCCCAGCTTACTCTTTCTTCCTCTGTCCTTTATTTCCCTTCCTCTCTTCTTCTGTCTATCCCATAAATGGTGAAAATCCTTGAGATTTCCCCCTTGTGTTCTCACTCTACTCATCTTTCTTAAGATATCTTACCTCATCCTATGGTTTCCTTCAATGGGCAGGTGACCTCTAAAGCCTTCTTTCCAGTCCAGAGTAATTTCTTCTTTTAAATTCTCCTTTATTTATAAATGTTGGTGGGGTACAGAGTAATAAAGCTTTTGCTATTTCCATTATGCAAATATTATATCACTTTTGGTTGTACTTTCATCAACTTACATATTTCACAGAACCTTTTGATTAATGTATAGTAAAAAATTACATACATTTATGAGTTATATTCCTTTTCCCCTCATGTATTTGTATTGTTGCATCATCTATTTTGAGATTATCCCTCCACATTACTTCTCCCCCCTTTGCCCCCTTCCTCAGCCTTTGCTCCCCACCACTAGATCCCTTCTCCACTCTTTCTTTCTACACCACTTTCATTTTTCCTTCTTAAATAAGCCTGATTGATCATTTATATATATTGTTTCTTTCTTTAAGTTAGTATTAGCTTCTACATATGAGTGAGAACATATAGCATATCTCTTTTGGGCCCTGATTTTTCACTTATAATGATATTCACCAGTTTCGTCCATTTTGTGGCAAATGACAGTATTTCATTTTTTGATTGCTGGATAATACTCCATTTTTTAGACATTCCACAATTTTTTATCCATTCCTCTATTGATAGACATCTTTGTTTGTTCCACATCCTTGTGATTGTGAAGAGTTCTGTGTTAAATATGGAAATGCAGGTGTCTCTGTTGTATGATGACTTATCTCTCCTTGGGTATATTCCCAGGAGTGGTATATCTGGGTTGTATGACAGTCCTATTCTTAGTTTTCTAAGATATCTCCTTGTGGATTTCCAAAGTGGTTAAACTAATTTACAGTCCCATCAGCAGTGCAAAAGGGTTCCTTTTTCTCCATATCCTCACCAGCATTTGTTATTATTTGTTTGATTGATCTTTGATTTGTTTGATTGATCACTCTTACTGGAGTGATATGGATTTTAATTTGCTTTTCCCTAATGGCAAGGAAGCACTGCTCTGCAGTCTCTGAGGTCCTGGGTTTTATTCCCAGCACCACAGAAAGGGAGAAGGACATGGCAATCCACTCCCGAGGCAATCCCAAAACAATCAGCCATTGAAAACCCTATGAGGGTCGCTATGAGTCAGATAGAACTCAGTGGCACCTAAGAACAACAACACTGGCAAGGGATATTGATGATTTTTTTCATGTGTTTCTTGGCCCTTCAAATTTCATCCTTTGAACTGTCTGTTCCTTTGCCCACTTATGTATTGGGTTATTTGTTGCCTTGGGATTTGCTTTCTTAAGTTCTTTATATATTCTAGAAATTAGTCCTTTGTCTGATGTGTAGTATGCAAAGATTTTCTCCCATTCATTGGGCTGTCCCTTAACTCTACTGATTGTTTCTTTCACTGTACAGAAGCTTCTTAATTTCATGTAATCTCATTTGTCAATTCTTGGTGCTATTTCCTGGGCAATTGGAGTCTTGTAAGGAAATACTTTCTTATGCCTATGTGTTGGAGTGTGTTTCCTATCTTTTCTTCTAGTAGTTTTGAGGTTTCTGGTTTTATGTTGAGGTCTCATGCATTTTGAATTGACTCTCAAAGAAGTTGAGAGATATGGGTCTATTTTCAGTTTTCTGCAAATGGCTATCCAATTTCCCCAGCACCATTTGTTGAAGAGGCTATCATTTCTCCATTTGTCAAAAATCAGGTGACTATAGTTGTGTAGGTGGATCTCTGGGTCTTCAATTCTGTTCCAATGGTCTCTAAGCCTATTTTTGTGCCAGTATCAAGCTATTTTGCCATTATAATCTCCTGCAATATAGTTTGAAGTCAGGTGTTGTGATACTGTCTGCACCATTTTTGCATGTTAAGAGTGTTTTGGCTCTATGTTGTCCTTTGTGTTTCCATATGAACTTTAGGATTATTTTTTCTATCTCTGCAAAGTCTGTCATTGGAATTTTAATTCATATTACATTAAATCTGTAAGTTGTTTTTGGTAATATTGCCAATTTTATAGTATTGATTCTCCTAATCTATGACCAGGGGAGGTTCTTCCATCTTTTGTATCCTCTGCAATTTCTATCTTTAATGTTTTCAAGTTTGTAGAGATCTTCATGGTCTTTGGTTAGATTGATTCCTAAATATTTAATTTCTTGGTGGGCTATTGTGAATGGGGTTGTCACCTTAATTTCCTTCTCTTCTTATTCACTATTGGTATAAAGGGAAGCTACTGACTTTGAGTGATAATTTTGTATCCTGCTACTTTGTTAAAGGCATTAATTAGCTCCACGAGTTTTCTAGAGGAACTTTTGGGGTCCTTTCTGTAAAGGGTCATGTCCATGAATAAGGTATCAGGGTGATACTGGCTATGTAGAATGAGTTTGGAAGTGTCCCTTCATTTTCTATCTTATGAAATAGAAATATCTTAGATCAATGGATTCAGTAACTCTGACCCTAAAACACTACCAAGGTTCAATATTTCTATTTCATAAAAGGAGAATAGATATTAATTCTTCTTTGAAGTCTTGATAGAATTCTGCTGTTAACTGGTAGAGACTTGGACATTTTTTTGTTGGGAGATTCTTTGTTACTGTCTCTATTTTGATAAATGTAATGGGTCTGTTTAAGTTGTTTATGTTCTCTAGGCTTAATTTCATAATTTATATGTGTTAATATATTTATCCATTTTTTCTGTATTTTTGTTTTTAGGGGAGTACAATTTCTCAAAGTATTCCCTGATCTTCAGGATTTTGTTGGTATTGGTGGTTAAGCCCCATTTTCGTTTCTCTCTCTCTCTCTCTCTCTCTCTCTCTCTTTTAATTTAGGCCTTCTCTTTATTTTGGTGAGACTGACTAGGGAGTGTCTATTTTATTTTATTAACCTTTTCAAAGAACCAGATCTTAGTCTCATTAATTCTTTGAATTGTCTTTTTAGTTTCTAACTGACCAACCTCTGCCTTGATCTTAATAATTATTGTCTGAGTACACCATTTGGGGTTGGCTTGTTGTTGGCTCTCTAGTGTCTTAAAATATGTCATTAAATTATTTATTTCAGTCTTCTCTAGCTTATTAATGAAGGTGCTCATGGCTGTGAACTTCCCTCTTGGAACTGTCTTTGCTGTATCCCATAAATTTTGGTAGGATATGTTGTCATCCTTGTTTGATTATAGAAATTTAAAAATTTCCCCTCTGATTTTCTTTGATGATCCATTGGTCATTCTACAGTTGTTATTTAGTCTCCATGAATTTGTAACATTTCTGATTTTTTCTTGCTTTTGTGTTCTAGTTTTATTCCATTGTGATCTGATAAGGTATAGGAGATGATGTCTATTTTTTGTATTTATTGAGGCAACTTTTGTGGACTAAAATGTGGTCTGTCTTAGAAAAAGTTCCATGTGGTGTTGAGAAGAATGTGTATTCAACATCTGATAGATGGAATATTCTGTAGACATCTGTAAAGTCCATTTGGTCTATGGTGCTACTTAAGTCAATTGTTTCTCTATAGATGTTTTGCTTTGATGACCTATCTCTTGGAAAAAGCAGGGTATTGAATTCTCCCATAATTATTGTGTCTGTCCCAGTGTGCTCCTTTATCTCCAATAAAATTTGTTTTATGAAGCTAGGTGCACCTGTATTTGGTAGCTAAATATTGACTATTGTTATGAGTTCCTGGTTGACTGTTCCTTTTAGTAATGTATAGTGTACTTCTTTGTCTCTTCTGATTAGTTTGGGATTGAAGTCTAATTTGTAAGAAATTAGTATTGCTACTCCTTTTTTTTTTGTTTCCACCTGCTTGATATATTGTTTTCTGGCCTTTAATTTTCAGAATTTTATGGTCTTTATGAATGAGGTTAAGTCTCTTGAATGTTGCACATCAAGGGTTTTTTTTAATCCAATTGGGCAGTCTACGCCTCTTGAATGGTGAGTTAAGACCATTTACATTGAGAGTAATTATTTAGGACTATTATTCTGCATCAATTTGGTGTTTGTTTCTATTTTTTATTCATATTAACCTATTGTGTTCCTAAGTTCCCCTCATGTTTATTATTTATTTCTTCCATCTTGTATTTGGGGTTGTCTTACCTTTCCCATATGTGGTGTTTCATTGAGGATCCCCTACAATGCTGGCTTCATGGCTGCAAATCATTTAAATAAGTCAACATCATGGAATGTCTTGGACTCACCACCTATTTTAAAAGATAGCTTTGCTGAGCAATGTAATGTTGGCTGGCAGTTATTCTTTCTCAGGAATTGAGTGATATCTGACTAAGCTTTCCTTGCCTATAAGGTTATTGTTGAAAAATCAGCTGTTATTATGATGATTTGCCTTTGTAAGTAAGTGGGTACTTCTCTCTTGTAGCTTTCAGAATAGTTTCTTCTCTCTCTAGATTTAGCATTCCAATTATAATGTGTCATGGAGAGGATCTGTTCTGATCTATTCTATTTGGAGTTCTGATCATTTCAGTTGTTCAGTTCCTGTTGCTTATTACTTATTAGATATTTTAACTTTCAGGGATGCAGGTTCCTTATTGCCTCCAGTCAGGTATTACTAAATATACCTATTTCAAAATCCTGGGTTATAGTGTGACCCTTTTTCCACTTTAATTTCCCCAAACACTTAAATACCACTTAAAGTAACTAACTTATTTCTTCTCTTTTCTTGTGAGGATTGCTGCTACAGCATCTATCTGGCTCCTGATTTCATTACAGAACTCCTCCAATCTAGTCTCCACATGGTTCCAAAGCTTAGAAATAGAAATTTCTCTTGTTGGGATCATCATCCCTAGGCACAATAGCAAAGCATGAAGCTGTAGGATCTAATAAAGTGGAATATTTCCTCCCAAACCTCCAGGGAATATTTGGTAAAGTCCAGAGATATTTTTGATTGTCATAATTTTGCAGGTTCTACTGGTAGCTAACGGGCTGGGATTTAGCTCAGTTGGTAGAGTGCCACTCTACAGGCTCTGAGGTCCTGAGTTCGATTCCCAGCACTGAAAAAATGGGAGAAGGACATGGCAATCCACTCCCAAGACAATCCTGAAACAATCAAGCCATTGAAAAACCTATAAGGGTCGCTGTGAGTCGGACACGACTCAACGGCACCTAACAACAACAACAACAACAACAACAACAACAACAACAACTGGTAGCTAATGGGTAGAAGCCAAGGATGATGTTAAATATACTATAGTGCACAAGATAGTCTTTGTACCTAAGAATTATCTGGCCCAAAATTTCAATAATGCAGAGGCAGAGAAACCATCCTAAGCAGAATGAGGCACGGCCATCACGCTCATGCCACTCAGTACTATCTTCATAAATACATACCCTGCCCCCAGCCAGTATATATCTCTATTGTCAATTTATATGAGCTGGCCTCACTTTTCCCCATTCTCCTTATTTGTCTGATTCTGATGTTCAGCAGAATTAAGGCTAGGTTATTGTATATATGCCTACCTACTACTTAAGTAGCCCGTAGCGGTAGCCCTGTGGCATCCAATCCTGTCAGATCTCGGAAGCTAAGCAGGGTCGGGCCTGGTTAGTACCTAGATGAGAGACCACCTGGGAACACCAGAAGCTGTAGGCTTCGGAGAAGGACCTGGCAACCCCCTCCCAAAAATCAATCTGCCATTGAAAACCCTATGAACAGCAGAGAAGCACTGACAATAGTGTTTCCCCTGTTGTACAGAGGGTCGCTATGAGTCGGATACCAACTCGACGGCACCTAACAACAACAACAACTACTTAAGTATAAAGAGTACTTTTATATTTTATGTTGCTCTCTAAAAATGAAAAGCATTTAATAAATGTTGATTCATGAGAGGATTACAGTTTTGAGGAACTCACATCCCTTGTTTGGTAGAGTGGGAGATGAACACTCAAAGTAGACAAAAAGAAAAAAAAATGGCCAATATGTATGTACACCTATATCAATAATCCAATATTACCAACTAGATTCCCTTTTCCTTTTTCTTTTCCTTTAGCTTGACATAAACTCACTGAAGATAGGGTTTTGGCACTCCCGCCTCCTAAATGTATTGCAAACTAGTGAGTGGACACTTACTTCTTGGATAAATTTCTTGGTTTAATGTAGGTTAAATATTGTTGAAATATTTTAAAAGGGCCTAGGGTTCCACTGTGATAATGAAAATGTCCACTTAAAATAATATCTTACTTTTCTCTCAACTCTAGTGTTTCTTAACAAGAATATCTTAAGTGGATTGTATTGACTTTTTATGTGGCTGTTGAACAACTGTCACATATCTTCATTTTGGTCATGACTATTTTAAATTATGAGCGATGTACATACACACACTAAGACAGAGTGTTGATAAGTTGACTCTTTGAAATGAAAGGCGTACATAGTCATTTTAATTCTGAAATTAGGAATTCCTATTGAATTTTCATTTCAGATCATTTTAATAATACTTTATATTATGATCATATTAAAAGGTTCCACCTTAATATGTTTAATTTATTCTATTTACTCTAATTTATTCTATTATCCAATGTCAGCAGTGGATTTAAAAGTTTTAAGCAAAGGATAAAAAAAAAGAAACAACCCCCTGAAAATACCTTGATACTTTTTCTAGAGTTAAGGCCTGGTACATGCTATCCAAGATTATTGAGATGTCTTCTTCATTACAACCAATTCTTTACCCAATTATTCCTTTCTAGTTGAGTTTATTCAGGAAAATGGTGGGAATACAGCAATTATGAACAATAAAAATAGACAAAAATCACTGCTTACATGGAGCCATATATTTTTGCATAAATATTGAGGAAAAGCAGTAAAGCTAATAACAAAAGATAGTATCAGATAATAAAAGTGTCAAGAGGAAAAACAAGGCAGAGTAAAAGGACAGAAAATGGTGGAGATGGTATCTCTGAAGTAGTGAAATTTGATCAGATCCTTGACTGATTAAATAAACAAGGTATGTAAATGCCTTGGTAAGAGTGTTCCAGCAGAAGGAATCACAGCACAAAGGTATGAGGAGGAATATATTTGATATCTTCCAGATAGAGCAAGAAATCCAAGATGATTGCAGCACTGTGAGCAGGAAGGATGGTAAACATCAGGGCAGAGCTAGCAGAAGGCAGATAATGAAGGGCCTAGGGTTCCACTGTGATAAAGACTTTGAATTTTACTCTAAGTATGAGAGGAAGACATTGGAACATAGAGGAGTGACATGACATGATTTTGGTTTTAAAATGATCATGCTGGCTGCTGCGTGAAGATTGAACAGGTGGGGAAGGAAGGGGAAAGAAAGTAGAGACTAGCTGGAAGACCATTGCAATAGCCCAGGTGAGAAAAGTTGCATCTTGAATTAGGGTGGATGAATTAGTGTTCAGAGAAACAGAAACAAAAGAAAGGGTAGATATATGGATAGACAGACAGACAGACAGACAGACAGACAGACAGATAAGAAGGAATTTACTATGGGTATTGTCTTACACAATTATGGAGGCTGAGAAGTCCCATGATATGACATCTGAAAACTAAAGAACCAGGGCAGCTAGTGCTTGAGTCAAAAGGCCTGAGAAAGAGGGGAGATGATGGTCTAAGTCTCAGAGTCTAAAGGTTTGAGAATCAAGGTTCTAATGTTCAAGATCAGGAGAAGATGGGTGTTTCAGTTCAAGAAGAGAGATCAAATTTCCCCTTTCCCTACTTTTGTTCCATCCAATCCCTTAGGCGATTGGATAGTATCTACCCCTATTGGTGAGGGCAGATCTTCTTTATTAAATCCACTAATTAAAATGCTAATTGCCTTCAGAAATATTCACACTAGAAATGTCTTATCAGCTATCAGTATACTTTCGCCCAGTTAAATTGACATCTAAAATTAAATACCATAGTAAGAAAGGTGTAAGTGGTTATAGATGACGTGGTTCCAAATGTATTTTTTAAATAGGACTGATGCGATATCTGATAGGTTGAATATAGTATGTGAAAGAGAGGAATAAAGCATTATTTCAGCTACACAAATTATGATACCATTAACTTAGGAGGCATTAAGATAAGAGAGGCATTAAGGTAAGACATTAAGGTAAGAGCAGGATTTTCAGTGAAGATAGAACACTATAATTGGAAGACTTAGTGGCTGAGTCAAAACTGATGAATGACACTATGCCACTGATTCAAGAAGCACAATGACATATACATATACATAAGACATATACAAAAAAACTATTTCAGAACAGAGCAATGAGAACAATCTTAAAATTAAATAAAAGACATAGAAAAGAACAATATTTAACTGCTGCCTTCTCAACAGAAACAAAGCCAGAAAGAAAAGTAGAAGTCTACTCCAAAAGCCAGAAAAAAAATCCACCCCCATCCTAAAATCTTACACTGAGCAGAAGTATCCTTTGAGAATAAAAATAAAGTAAATATATAAAAACTATGTAAACATAAGAGAACTTGGCTCTGCCAAATGATACCATCAGACCAAAATAAAAAAATAAAAAATCCCAAAAGAAAGTCTGAAGATTAACCAAAGACTAAAAGGAAATAAAAAGAGCAAAGGTAAATGAAATGTATACTGACTGTAAAACAAACAACAATAATTTCCTAGGCAATTTAATGAACACAGAATTTAAAAAGTGACAACATTGCCATATAAGTCAGGAAAAGAGTAAGTTAAGTATTTTAAATTTCTGTGTTGTCTGAAAAGAAATTAAAAGTATCAAATAACTATATTTTGATGAGGAAAAGTTGTACTTTGTAACAGAGTAATCATAAAAAATAGAAAAAGACTACATATCTTTCAACCTAAGATGGGAGAGAGAAAAGGAATAATAAAAACTTATAATCTTTCCAAATACAGGAAAGCAAGGAGAGTAAAAAAAGAAAAATATGGAATAGATGAGATAAAAGCAAAATTACAAATGTTTAAGTTAAATATAAATGAATTAAACGTCCCAATAAGAAGGCAAAATTTTCTATCTGTTTTTACAAAGTGAAGTTTGAAAGACACATATGCCAAACGTAAGTATACAGGAAGGAACATAAAAAATGAACATTCGTATAGCTATTCATGAAATTGAATTCATAAAGATGAGCATGAAGAAATTCCAGACCTAATGGAATCACCAGTGAATTCTGCCAGATGTTTAAGAGAGTAATAATGTCAAGTGTACCCAAACTGTTTCAGTACATAGGAAATGTAGGAACACTTCAAATTTGTTTTTTGAGGCCAATTTAAACTCAATGTCAATATCAAATGAGGCTATCATAAGAAAGTAAATTTTCAATCCAATCTCAGGCATACAAATGAAATAATATAAACACAAGAATAGCAAACAAATATAGCAATATGTAAAGAGAAAAATGAAACTGGACAAAATGTTTATTCCAGGAAGAAAAATTTCATTTAACATTTGAAATTCAATATTTTACCATATTAACAAAATGAAAGAGATACAATAGCCATTCATGAAGAAGCTTTTCCAAAATAAGAATAAAGAAAATTTTTCTTAACCTGATAAAGATATCTACAAAATGCTTAAAGCAAATGTCATACTTGATATCTGTTGAAAACTTTGCCTCCGAGATTAAGTCAGCATGATTGCCATTTTGAAACTTTCTCTCTCAAATTAAGAAGAAGATAAAAAGATCTATTTATTGCCCTTTCTAGTCAGCATTTTTGGTGGTCTTAAGCCATCAGTTAGACATCAAAAAACATATATGGACTACTGTTTTTGTTAGGTGCTGTTCAGTCAGGTCCAACTTATAACCCTACCTACACCAGGGAAACACTAATCGACACCGTTCCATGCCCCACACTATTGTTAGTGCTTCTCTGATATTCATAGGGTTTTCAACGACTGTTTCAGGAGTGGGCTGCCAGGTCCTTCTCCCAAGCCTACAATACCGGGTATTTCCATGCAGTCTCCCATCTAAGGACTAACCAGGCCTTACCCTGCATAGCTTCTGAGATTGGATGACAGGGTGGTACATCTGTATACATAAAATTGATTTCAGGTGGAATGACAATATATACAAAATTCAAATGAATCTATAGGTTTTTTAGAAATATATCATCTTAATGAGATAGTTGGACTGAAGGTAGAGAATGGTGTTTAAAAAAATACCATATATAATAAAGTCCATGAAGCAAAATATCTAGGAATAAATGTGTAAAGGAAGTTCTTCACAAAAGATGTATAAAAAACTCTTACACAAAATTTCACAAAATATTATTGAGATAAATTAAAGAAAACTTGAATAAGTGTTTCTGGGCTCAGATATTCAATGAATCTCATAAGTCTGATGCATTCCCACCAAAAATCTCAAGAAGCGTGTGTGTGTTTGTGTGTGTGTGTGGAGATAGCGAGCGAGCGAGCGAGCGAGCGAGAGAGAGAGAGAGAGAGAGAGAGATAAGGGAGACCCTCCTCTCCCTGGGGCATTGGAATCCCAATACCTATGCCCACCTAGAAGGTGCAACACCAGCTGCTGATGAGGTCTAAGGAATCTTGACCTCTACAGCCTACATAAGAGCTGTAGCACTTACAGATTTAGGACTCCTGATCTCCTGGGGCTGCAAAGGAGTTATAATACTTAAAGGGCTGAAGAATCTCGACCTCCTTGGCCTATGTAAGAACTGTAACACTAAAAGGCTCCACTTGCTGCTGTCACTCCTGTCTGTTATCACTGTTCACTGCCATCAAACACTCAGTGATCCAGATGTTCCCAGAGACCAGCCCTTGATGAGCTTCTCCTTGCCCATCTATGATTTCTATTCAGGTAGAGCAAAGGACCCCAGCCAGCTGACTGGGTGTGTGTATGTGTAGCATATGTGTATATGTGTAGTGTGTGTGTGTGTGTGTGTGTGTGTGTGTGTGTGTGTGTGTGTAGTTGGACAGATTGATTCTCACATGTACCTAAATTGAAAGAATTAAGGTTAAATGGACACTATCAGAAAAAAAAGAAATATATTGTAAAAGAACTTGCTCTACTATATGTCAATTTAAAGGTATAGTAATTGAGACAATGTGGTACTGATACAAAAACAGACAGATCAATGAAGTAGATTAATGACCTAGGCATATATGAATTTAACTAATGGAAAGCATAATAAAAGGGTTGAGTAGTGCGAAAAAGATTTTTAAAAAATGACTAAGATTATAGGATGATAGAATAAACAAATGACTAAATAGTATTGAACATTGACTACTCCTCAAGTTATATGCAAAAATCAAATCTAGGTAGACTATAGATCTAAATATGAAAGAAAATCAGTAAAGTTTCTTGAAGGTAATACAGAAAAATATGTTTATTCTCTCTGTGTGGTAAAGTAACTCTTAAATAGGATGCAAAAAAAAAAAAAAGAAGAGAAAGAAGACGTTATTCATTGAGGAAAAGATTGTTAAATTATATTAAGAATAAAACTTTTGGTCCCAAAGTACACCAGTAAAGTGTGAAAAAGCAAAGCACACAATGGGAGGTGATATTTATAACACATATAACTTACAATAAGCTTTTTGTTGTTGTTAGGTGCTGTCGAGTCAAGTCCGACTCATAGCGACCCTTATAGGGTTTTCAATGGCTGAATGTTTTGAGATTGCCTT
>VMDO01031058.1:0-20535 GCA_007922755.1 Pedetes capensis
CTTGGAAGCAAAAATGGCCAAACTGCGTCTTACATATTTCGGACATGTAGTCAGGAGAGAACAATCTCTGGAGAAGGACATCATGTTTGGAAGAGTGGCAGGTCAACGGAAAAGAGGAAAACCCTCCACCAGATGGATTAACACAGTGTCTGCAACAATGGGCTTAAACATAAATAAGATGGTTTGCCTGGCACAGAATTGGCAAGTGTTTCGATCTGCTGTACATAGGGTCACTAGGAGTCGGACTCGACTGGACGGCACCTAACAACAACAACAACAACATGTACCTGGTATGAGGATCTAAGTTAATGAAGTCATTTCTAAGTTTATATATATAAAAAAAAAAACCTTTGGATTAAATTCTGACATTTCTTGCAGGGATTTCATGGCTTGTCAGTTCATTCTGTGCACTCTATACTGTATTCCACACTATAATGTTTAGAGTGTTTTGTGATCAACAGTTTGAAAGGTGTTGACCTAGTGTGTGCTGTGGAGGGTGGGAAGTAGGACCCTTGGAGGGTCTGAGTAGAGAAGTCAGGGAGGAACCTGAGGCAGAGTAGAGAGTAAAGTAGTGGGGGTTGGGAGCAAAAAAGGAGCCAGTTCTACCACCAAGTGTCTTTCAGGATGGGCAAGAGTTCCTTGAGAGAGATTAGAAGGGTAAGGAGGAAAATGCAGGACCAAAAGATAAACACTAAAGAGTCCCAGGATGTATTCTTAGCGAAATGAGTAATCATATATAGAGGAATAAGCCTGGAAAGGGGGCCAAGGCTCAACAGCAGAGGCATTGAGTTGCTGAGACTTCAGTTATAGGCAATGGGAAGATGTTTACAAATACTGAGAACAGGAGTGACATGGTTTGAACTGTGATTTTAGGAAGCTTAACCCAGCACCCTAGCATCTGATCCTGTCTGATCTCAGAAGCTAAGCAGCATTGGCCTGGCTAGTCCTTGGATGGGAAACCGCCTGAGAATACCAGGTGCTGCAGGCTAGGGAGAAAGACCTGGCAACCCACCCCCTAAACAATTTGCCATTGAAAACCTTATGAACAGCAGAGAAGCACTGACAATAGTGCCAGGCATGGCACAGTGTTGAGCAGTATTTCATTCTGTTGTAGAGAGGGTCTCTATGAGACAGACCCGACTCCATGGCACCTAACAACAACAATCCAGGCACAGTGAGCAAAAAGAGCTCGTTAAGAGAGACTGAAGGTGGGAAGAGATCCTGGTAAACCACAGAAGTCTTGCAGGCAGGAGGTGGTGATAGAGGCCACTCAAGAGGCATGCAGCAGATGCCACAAGGCTTGGTGGCCAGATGGCAGTTGCTTACATTTTGCTCCAGAGTGCCTGGCACTAGTCACAGAAAGGATTTGTTTTGAGGAATGGGAAGATGGGGGAAAGATAACGGATATTCTGCAAGCTTAAGCCATGTTTGTTGTTGAAAATCCAGGACCAGAAAAGAGATCCATTGTTTGGATTGAAAACCGGATACATAGGTGGGATTATGTTCAGGGAGATAAAATAGAAGTGATTCTTCAGGGAGAGATTATGTGGGAAAATCTGTATCTAGGGGAATAAAGGAGGCAATACAGGGGGAGGTGGGAAAGAGAAGAAATAAAAAAAAGAAAAAACATAAATTCATCCTCACCCACCATGGGACAGGGACAGGCCAGATGCTTTGCCTGACAAATTTGTCTTCACATAAATCCTATGAGATAAATATGATTTTCTACACTTTACTATGCAGAGAACTTCCCAAGGGGAGATACAATTTTCACCTAAATCTAACTGAAAAGTTCCAGATTATTTTATTTTTCCTATTGCGTTTCAGGAGTTAATAGGTAGGAGAAGAGCAAGAATCATGTGTTTTCACCTGAAGGGTGGGGGCAGTTAATAGCAGAAAGGGTTTCAGGAAGATGCTGAAGATAATAAACACTTTAGTTTGAGTCAAAGAAAAGTGGAGGAAAAATTATTGGATTTGACAATTAAGGTCCCTACTTACAGAATTCCCAAAGAAGACGTGATAACCAAAACACTTACTGAGCAGGGGTTCCTCAAAATCTCATTCTAAATCTAAAATGTCTTAGGGTCTGGTTTAGCTCAGGCCACATGCTGCCTTGAAATCATTTTCATATCACTGAACAGTGTACAAGAAATAACAATCCCATGAGGGGCACTGGTGAGGCAGTTTCTAGAAAATATAAGCTATGATCTTTGCCTTTAGGGAGACTGCCACCCAGTTGAGGAGACGAGAAATAAACACACTGACATTTAAATAATACCCAAATTTAAATTCAAATTTCATCAACACAACAGGCATATAATCTCAAGTTGGGCACTTTCAGTGACAGGGAACTCACTATCTACAAAATATTCCATTCCATTTTATGACAACTCAATTTAATATTAATAATCACCATCTACTGCTCCCAGCCCAATGGTTTATAGCCAAAGAGAATGGATCTGACAGTTCTCAAGAGATTTGGCAATAATGAATACATTGCCCATGGTCATCCCTATAAGATCATTCTTCTCTAACCTATCTCTAATTCCTTCAGCTACTCCTCCTATGGCATTCCCTCCTGTTCATGCCATGCCCATGCTAGACACAGCCTTGGTTGTGACTGGTTCTCTTCAGTGTGAAATCCCATCTAGAACAAAGTGCTCTCTAAGGAGTCTGAGCAGGATGGAGGTGGGATGACCATTGCCTTCACTCTAGATCCTGTTCCTACCAGGAAAGGTCAGGATTGCTAGTAGCTTCCAGTGGTTCTTTAAAAAAATATATATATAGGATTTTGGGAGCTCAACTTAATATCCAAAGTTGAAGTAATCAGCTTTCTTGAATCAAAAAAAAAAAAATCTTATCTGAGCTATCAAAAGCTAGCATTAAGATTTTCAGTTTGGGCCTAACCAAAAGAAGGAGTCACCACCATTTGGAAACACATCCATAATGTCATTCCTCCCAGGCCTCCACAACTTGACTGTGCAAATGAGCTTATCACCTCAGTGGTTCTTGGCTGTTGTGATAACCATAAGAACACAGATACCCCAGTCTCTGGGAAACATTCTGTCATTCAAGGTCCTTTGTCAAAGCCCACTGCTTGGGAGGTGGCTGACCACTGGCCAAATCTTCACAAGTAAGGAAAGTATGCTTTCTCTGGAGCTCTGTGGAGGATTTTGGTCCCTGGATCATACAGCAGTATTATGTGGGTCCACATTGTCACAACCTTCCCCATTTGTCATTGAAAACCAAAGGCCAGTTGAGAAGCCATACAAGTGTTTCCAAAGTTTGCTCATTTTTTAAACACAGCAACTCACATTCAGATCTTAACACTATTTTGACCCCTGTAGTGAGATTATTTTTTAAAATCCTCCTGACTTAAAGAAAAAAACAAAACACAGCAGAAAGAAAAATAATCTTTGGAATTAGGGTCTTACAAAGTAAAATAAATAACAAATGACATCTCAACTTCAATGAAACATCCTTAAAATATAAAAATTAACTACTTTTAATTCTAAAATACAGACCTCCCTAGGCTCAGGATTCATTTTAAACTAATAAATTAACTATAACAAATACAAAGATCAAGGGCACAGGAAAACGTACATATTTAAGTGAGTTTCGGGTAGAGGACTACAGTAGTCACTTCCTCAGTGATAGCCTGCTTCCAAATGTGAGGCTCAAACTGATTTCAAAGAGATCTTCATGAGTTCAAATACATTGATTGTGGAGGGTAAGGATAAAAGAGAATTGCTCTGTCACAGAAAATACATACTCCTCAAAGTGGCTGCTCCTGAAGTGAAGGCCAGTGAGTAGACATAAACCTCAGAACTGCCAAGTTCCAGAGTAGTTTGAAAGAGAAATAGACACAAGTAAAACAAAACAAGATGAAATAAAATACTCCAGGACAAGTGACTTAAATATCTTCAATTGTCTGAAAATTCTAGGTTAGCTAAAACTTCAAATACAGGAAAATGTGTCAAAATAAGTGAAGATTGTCTTTAGAATTACTTCTCAAAAAAAGACAAAAATATCTGAATAAGGTAGCATTAATCATCAGACTGTGCCTGTGTTGATATTTCCGTTCTGAACATCCTCACCAGAAACTTCCAGGACCTTATTCTTTCAAGAATGATTATTGTTTGGGGAATCTATTTGCTAGACACTAGGGAATGAATCTTGTATGAAGTGAATTAAAAGGGTCTTTTCCTTTTTGCTGAAATCAGTTGGTACCTTGAAACTCAACTATACATTTTGTCAGCCCAGATCTAGCTGGAGATTGCACCAGAGAAATCCTCATAGCAAAATCTACCAACTCCCTTTTATTTCCCTTCCCATAATTTGTTGCCTAACACTCAACACATCTTTTCCTTTGTCTTGTCACTTCACAAAACTTTATAGTTCTTTGTTGAAGATGCTGTGTGAGCCATAGTTCTAAAACACTTCTTTGAGAGTTACTCATTTTTCCCTGGGTGTGGAAAGAAACTAAGGGGCCTTACTTTCAAGAAACTCACAGAGAGTAACAATGCACCTTGATAAATGCTCTTATGTAACAACGTGCAAGACATTAGGGAAACAAAGAGAAAAAGAGTTAATTATGTTTGGGCTGGAAACAGTATTTGGGGAACCACTTCACTAATGAAGCTGGTCTAAGCTAGTCTGAAAGATAAGAGTTCACAGGAAAGAAGATGAAAAATTACCCAAACAAAACTACAATATGAGTAAAGCTTTAGAAGTGTGCAGTTTCCTGTGTTGCTACAGTGAATACAGCTCACAGAATACTTGGCAGAAATGGTTAATAAGGCTACAGTGGAAGAAGCCAGGCATATAGTGTGGTTCTATGCATGTACCTTGTATCCGAAACCTCATGTCCATACAGATGGCTATCACCTCTGTAACAGAGGCCCCTGAGTCCTCAGTTCCCTATGTATAGCCATGAGCTTTCTGGACACTTCTTCCCAGTTGTTCCAAGGCACCTTAACTTTACATTTTTTAAGACTAAACTAACACACTCTCCTCAATGTACTAATAATCATTAATGAAGAGTGTGACCATAAGCTAACAATTTATGGTTAGGATAGGGACAGAAGTTTCAAGATAGTAATAATCTGTTTTATCATTGTCAAAGAATGACTTGCAATTGTGCTTCTAGCAGTTTGAGTGTTATCCAATGGGGGTAGGATCCAGAGAGGCCAAGAGTCAGGAACTCTAAGAACTATTTGGGACAGATTTTTTTTTTTTTTTTTTTTATGATTTGCAAACAAAAATCGATTTTTGATCTTTAGGTCAAACATGGTCACATTTGACATTTTGTTTCATTGACTAGATGTCAGTCTGAACTTTAGTTCACAGACAGAAACTCCATTCTTTATTTTTTCTTCTCAGGAGAGCCTGTCTACCCCTAGAGCCTTTCCTGAAGTCTCCAGCTGCGCAACATTATTTGAAGTTGTCTTCCAATTAGGAGATTAAGGGACTAAGTCAATACCAATGGGACTTAAAGTTAGGACCCCAGCAGGACAGTCTCAAACCCCCAGGACTAGGACATTAATAATCTCCTGCTGGCTTCAGTATATCCTTGAAGGCTATTAAATGAGTCTTTTAGTTATGAAAGGAAAAGAAAGAAAGTGCAATTAGGAAGCAAAACCAGCCTGTAGCTCTTACACTGGGGTGTTAGGGGAAGAAGCTCTAGTTGCAGGAATTCCTGAAGTTTATCACAACCTGTTAATGAACTTGCCTTTGAGGTCTTGCCTGAGGATACTTTATAACACCATTATTTCTCTCATTTTAAGATTTTTGTGTTATCAGAAATTAAGACACAGCAACCAAACACATTTTATATACTTCATTTCCTCCTGTTATATAATTAAAATGATGAGGTTTATCACCCCTAGGAGCTGGTGTCACTTTGGGGAAGTACCTTGTGACACTCAGACAGATGTCAAATGGCATGGCTGTGAGTAGTTTGGAGTATACCATTTAGCATCATGTAGTGAAAACTTTTTGCCTTAACAGCCAAACAAATCTGTTTGATTTTTGGTGTTATCACTGTTTTATTCTTGGTCACCACTTTGAAGCTGCAAGACTACAGATAAAAGTGTTATTGGGATAAAAGTGTTATTGGAAAATAGAAGCAATAGAACTCATTTCATGGAGCTGTTTTGAGGCTATGATAATATATGTTGAAGAGTGCATGGCATACAGAAGTCTCTTGATGAATATCAGTCCTTAAATCACAAAGATGTTTCTTTTATTAAAATACTAAAGTGAAACATGTTCAGCTCCAGGGGAAGGACAGAATATGCTACTATTTTTGGCTGTGGCCTCATTGTCAGATTGGGAAAGGTACTGAAGAGCAAACGTGCTGGCTGGAAAAGCTACTAATAGTGCACAGTTAGGGTCTCAGGTAGGTCCACCACATCTCTCTGTTGAGAGCATTGTGGCTGCCTCCCTCCCAGTCTTCTGGATAAACAGCATACCTAACAATAAGTCCCAGGCACATGTATAGACAGCAAGAAAGGAGAAGTGGACTCAATGTGTTAATATATTAACTAAAGCATGTCAAATAAGAGACCTATAAAACTAAGAATCAAACCAAAACCAATTGTTAAGGCTTCTGAGTTACCATAATTCTGTTTACTTCATAGGATCAATCCAAAGGACAGTTGACCTACATGGGCTACTTTATCATGTTTGAGTTGAGTACTTTTGCATGTATATTGTTCATGGACCATTTTTGTAGCTTTTATTCTCCTTTGTGACAGTTTTACTACGGTAACCAGCCCACTAGTCTGAAATAAGTAGGAGTAGTTGAGAGGATTTGTCTTTCCTTTGAGTCTTCATGTTTAAAACCATGAAAATTTACACAAAATTACATATTTTAATTTTATATGTTTAAGAGGTGAAGAGTAGATGCTTAAGAAATATGTTTCCTTGAGTTTCTCAAGATGAATTTGGAAAGTATAAAATTTCTCTACAAATATTTGCTCTCCTTTATTCATGTTTCAGTCTTATAATTAGCATCATGCAAACGAGGCATAGACATACCTTTAGTGCCCTTGAGTGTACTTACAAAATTGGGTTATTTGGAAAGAAAACATGCAAGCCCAGAAATATCAAAGTAATATGGCTCTCTGAAAGGTGTGCTTAGAAACAGGCACCATAGTGCACACCTGTAATCCCCAGCGACTTGGGAGGCCAAAGCAGAAGGATTGCAAGTTTGGGTCCAGAGGAAGCCTGTGTAACTTAGTGAAACATGTCTCAAAGTAAAAAACATAAAAGAGGCTGAGGGTATAGCTTAGTGGTAGAGCACTTACCTAGTATGGGTAAGGCCTTGGGTTCAGCCCCCTAGTACTAGAGGGAAGAAAAGTGTGCTTAGGTCAGGCATAAAGTGTTTCAGTGGGTACACCCCAACCTTATAACATTCTGAATATTTTTAGGAAAATGAGGCAAAAAATATCTAGGTGACTCTGTAAGAATGGAGTTTCCTGGTAAAAGAAGCAGTCTTGACAATGAGAGGGAGCATCGGAACTCAGTCTTTGGTATCAATCATGTCTTCCACTAAGCTTACTCAGACTTGCTGAGCCATCTTCTTGCCAGACAACCAAATGAAGGTCAAAATGAGCCCCCAGGGCCATCTAGATGTCTTCCCTTCAATTAACATTAAGTATTGGTCTAATGAGGTTTAGTAGTACTGAATGTGCCAGATAATAACTAGTCAAAAAGAATGTCCTGAGGTTCTTATTTAAAGGATCAATACAATTTTTGCTCATGTCCTAGGATGACTGGTGGTACAGATGATGCTGATTTAATTTTTAATATTTGAAAGGTTTTCTTCATCTTCTTGAAGTCAGAATACTAGTATGTTTTCATTTACATAAACCCCCTATCATATGATTCCTTTTGTGGCAGAGAGCCACAGAAGAAGAAAAAAGAGCCACAAAGAAAAAAAGCAAAAAAAATAAGATATAGTCATGATATACTTGTAGAAATATTCTGTCTTGCATCAATGTGTAAGTCTGCCTAACATTCCCTATTGCCCTGAATAAAAGAGAAATAAAAGAGAAGGTAAAAAGAACAGAAGAGGAGAGAAACCCTGAATAATAGAGAAATAAAAGAGATGGTAAAAAGAAGAGGAGATAACTTCCAAATTGACAGAGTAAAGACTATCAACAATTTATTTCTCCATAAAAGCAGTGATAAAAATAACAAAAATGGTCAAAACTCAACTTTCTGCAAACTCTGGAAATTAACCAAAGGCTTGCAACCATCCAGAGAATGTTTATTCAAGATAAACAGTTGAATCTCAGTAATAATGGTGAACTTTGTGGTATTTTAATTTACCTTATTTCCATCTCCCTCTCGCCAGTCCTGGGGTTGCTATGAAAACCACCAGCCTAGCAGCTTAGCAGCCACTTGCAGAGGAAAAATGGATTTAGAGCTCCCCAAAAGCTCTATCCCCAGAGAAGGGTGACTATTTGGCTTATCTGACAGTTCCATGGAAACCTCCACCCACAGAGCTTATCTTTGTTTCATTGCACTCAGAGTTTGTTTGGGGCTTGGGTTTAGCTCAATTGGTAGAGTGCTTCTATCTGCATGCTCTGAGCCCTTGGGTTCAATCCCCAGCACTGCAAAAACAGAAGAAGGACCTGGCAGCCCACTCCCAAAACAATCCCAAAACAATCAGCAATGAAAACTCCTATGAATAGCAGAGAAGCACTGACATAGTACCAGGCATGGCACATTATTGTGGAATGTTTCATTCTATTGTACATAGGGTCACTATGAATCCAACCTGACTTGATGGCACCTAACAACAAGACTTTGTTTAAGAAGAACAGCCTTTACCTCTAGGGATATTTATGTGTGCTGGTGCCTGCTTTAGGCAGTGATAACAGTTTTGGCTAACAAGAAAGCTGACCAAAAACTTAATAGGATAATCTTGGAAATGAGATGCTCCCATAAGTCTTTGAAAAGCTCTCTGACATATTCCCGGAATTCTAGGACACACACACACACACACACACACACACACACACACACACACACACGCCCCTATATGAATGTTTATGAAAGATCTGAGAACACACTAATCTTGCATTACTGGCTAACCTGGAAGCTCTGCACAAGTAGAAAGTGAAAGCTAAGTAAACTTGCTGTCAGAGAATTGAAGGCACCATCCATCCACATGCACACAAAGCCTCTTGGTAAAGGCTAGAAGCCTATGGCTCAAGGCTTTTAGGGAAATCTCTGTCCAATCATTAGGTGACAAGCTAAGAAGAAACTCTAGATGCCACATTCAACAAAGAACACAGATTTTACAGAATTAGTTCGTTCAGGAAAATAACAGAAACAAGTAGAAACAACAACAAACTCTGGAAGACAGGAGTAAGGAGATAGATCTAATTTCCAATATTTCCACATTATATTGTTTAATATTTCAGTTTTCAGTTAGAAAACTATGAAACATACAAAGATACAAGAAACTATAGTTTAGACATAGAAAAAGAAGCTGTTGATAGAAACTATCCCTGTTCGAGGGACAGTTTGATTTACTAGACAAAGAATTAATTTTATTTTGTTAGTTAACCAGAATTTTATTTTTTAATAAGTGTTGGCAGGGTACAGAGTAATAAGTCATTTGATACATTCATTATGCAACTATTAAATCAGTTTTGTTTACACATCCATCACCTTACACATTTTACAGAATATTATGAACTAAAGAAGAAAAGAAAAAATTGTAGAAAATTTCATTAACATGCAATGAGAATCATATGCAATCATGGATTATATTCACATTGTTTTTTCTTCTTCTTTCTTATATTCATATAGTTGTATCCTGTATTTTGTATTTTTTCTCTCCCTCTTTAAATGAGAAATTATAAATATGTTTAAAACACTAAAGGAAACTATATCTAAAGAAATCATGAAAAATACAGTAAGGTCCCCCAAAGATAACATCAATAAGTAGATAATGGATTATAGAGAATAATCAAATAGAAATGCTGGAATTGGAAAGTTTAACACCTGAAATAAAAAATTCATTTGGGTGGGGGTTTGATCGCCTGTTTGAGAAAGTAGAAGAAAGAATGATTGAACTTGAAGGTAGGTCAGTTGGAAAGATATAGCCTGGGGAACATAAAGAAAAAATATGAAGAAAAATTAGTGGAATTTCAGAGACATTTGAGACACCATCAAATATACAGGTATGTATAATGAGTATTCCCTGAAAAAGAAAAAAAGGTTCAGGAAATTTTTTGGAAAAAATAATGGCTGAAGACTTCCCATATTTGATTTAAGTTAATATTAAACTATATATTAAGGAAGATAATAAACTACAAGTAGGATGAATTGCCAGGGGTCCATACCTAGACACATCATAATCAAACTGTCCAAAGACAATGACCAAGAAGCACTCTTGAAAGCATCAAGAAAATGTGACTAATCACATGTAAGTAATCCTCAGTAATACTAATAGTTCCATGATCAGAACCCATGGACATCAGAAGGCAGTTGAAGGCCAAATTCATAGTAATGAAATGAAAAAATTATCTCTACATCCAGCAAAACTATGCTTCAAAAATAAAGGAATTATTAAGACAAGATATATCAGACAAAATAGGCTTTAAGGGAAAAAATTACTAGAGATAATAAGAGGATATTTTATGAAAAAAGAATCAAACAAATAAGAAATTTAACAATTTTAAACACTATTTAACAGCAGATTTACAAAATATATGAAGCAAAAATCCTAAGAATTCAAGGCAAAATAGATGATGCAACAAAAATAGTTGAAATTTCAATACTCCCCTATCTACAAAAGATGGAACAACTAGACAGAAGATTAACATGGAAGTAGAAGAGTCAAACAACACTAAAAACATCCAACAGACATCTGTAGAACATTCTGCCCAATAGCAGAATACATATTCTTCTCAAATGCATATGGAGTATTCTCTAGGACAGATCATATGCTAGGGAATAAAATAAGTCTCAGTAAATTTAAAAAGTTTGGTATCATAAAAAGTATTGTCCCATCACAATGGAATGAAATTAGAAATGAATAACAGAGAGAAGTTTTGGAAATTAATAAACATTTGGAAAAAATCCAACACACTTCTAAAGAACAAATAAGTCAAAGAAGAAGTCATACTGGTAATAAAGCTCAGTTGTTGAGTATGTGCTTAGCATGTGCAAGGCACTATGTTCAACTCCTGGCACAAGAAGAAGGAGAGAACAAAGAGAAGAAGAAGAAGAAAAATCACATTGAAATTAGAAAATATTTTGGGATCAAGGAAAACAAAGCCCAACATATCAAAATATACTTCTTTTTGTTAGGTGCCATCGAGTTGGGGCCGACTCATAGAGACCTTCATAGGGTTTTCAGTGCCTGATTGTTTTGGGATTGCTTTGGGAGTGGATTGCCACATCCTTCCCATTTTTGTGGTGCTGGGGATCGAACCCAAGTCCTCAGAAAGTGCAGCACTGCACTCTACCAACTAAGCTAAGCCCTAGCCATCAAAATACACTAGATGTAGCTAAAGCAATATATAGGAAGAAATCTATAGTCATAAATACCTACGTTTGAAAAAATTCACAAGCCAAGAACCACATCTTCCACCTTATAACACGAGAAAAAGAAGAGCAAAACAGACCTAAAGAAAGCAGAAGGAAAGACATAAAAAAGATTAGAGGGGAAATAAACCAGAGAAGAAAACAATATAGAAAATCAACAAACATAAGTTGATTGGTTTTTGGAAAAAATAAACAAAATTGATAAACTGTTAGCTAGGTTTACCAAGATAAAGAAAAAGAGGCAAACCACTAAGAATAGGAATGAAACAGGGGACACTTCTTCTAACTTTATAGAGATGAGACTACAAGAGAATATTATGAACAATTATATTCTGCTATAGCCTCAATGTTTGTGTCCCTCTAAAATTCACATGTTGGAGCTTCAATGCATTACATTGTTTGATTTTTAGATAGTAAGTGAATTGCGTTATTGGGTAAATCTTACTTAGTCATGGTGTACAATCCTCTTATATATTGCTGGATTTGGTTTAGTAGTATTTTGTTGAGAAATTTTGCATCTTACCCTAGTTGGAATGGCTATCACCAAAAAGACAAAAAATAACAAAGGCTGGTGAGGATGCAGAAGGGGAATTCTCATACATGGTTGGGAATGTAAATTGGTGCAGCCTATATGGAAAATAATATGGAGCTTCATTCACAATGGCCTACAATTTTCTTGGGACATCTTTGTCTGGTTTTGGTATCAGAATAATACCACCTTCCTAGAATGAGTTATGAAGCATTTCCCTCAATTTTTAAAAATGAGCTTGTGATGGATTAGTATTTAAAGAAAAAATTTTCTTGAAATGTTTGACAGAATTCACCAATGAAGTCATCTTGATACTGAATATTTCCTTGTGAAAAGATTTTTAATCATTAATTTAACTTTTTCACTTGTTCAATTGTATTCAGATTGTCAGATTTCTTCTTGAGTCTGCTTCAATAGTATGTGTGTTTCTAGGAGTTTGTCTATTTTATCCAGGTTATCTAATTTGTTGGTACATGTCTTAGTTTGTTCATGCTGCCATAGCAAAATTCCTTTGACTGTACAATTTGTGTGAGAGTTCCTGTTAAGATGGCATTTGGTTAACAGCCACACATCAACCAGAGAAGAAACAGGTAAATTCATGAAGTTCTGTACTCAAAACTAAAAGAGAGTGGAGGGCAGCTTTAATTATCAAAAGAAAAAAGACAGCACAAGTATAACTGGCCAAATAGTGGAGATTAAAATGACAGTGAAAAAGAGGAAATGGTGGGGCAACTCACCAGAATCTTCAACCCCTGAAAAACACAATGAAATGTTTGGGAGGATATGGGTCCTCCAGGAGAGTGCATGGCTACTGAGAAGTATTGCAAGAAATAAAAGCAGAGGTTTGTAGGAATCTCCTGGGAGGAGCCCGGGCTGAGTGTCCCAACTCTGGGAATTTTTTGTTTTTTTCTTTTTATTGAGGAGAGACTGTTGCTGCCCTGGCCTCTGGCACCACTAAAACCATGAGCCAGAGTGAGAAAGACTGAGTGGTGGTGAGTTCGGGGGATATAGAGGAATGACTGACACCACTGGAACCCCAAGCCTGATAAAGTCTGTTTAGGCTGAGGTATGTGTAAGACCCAGGAGCTCCTGAGACATAGAGAAGTGGTGTAATCAGACCTAGGAGCCTAAGAGAGATGGTTCGGGCAGTGGCACAGTTAGGACCCAGCAGTGCCTGTGACAGAAGTGGTGCCATGTGATAAGGGAGCCTAAGAGACACTGTTTAGGCTGTGGTGTGTTTAGGGACAGGGAGTGCATATGACACAGAGAAGAGGTGCTGCAGGACCAGCAAGACTAAGAAAGATGGTTCAGGCTATGGCACAATTAGGGCCCAGGAGCACCAACAACACAGAGAAGGTGCTCCACTGATTCAGGGAGGTTAAGAGACACAGTTCAAGCAGTGGAGCATTTGGGGCCCGGGAGTACTGCAATGCAGAAAAACAGCACCACTGGACTGGAGAGTCTAAGAGACATGGTTTAGGGTGTTGCACATTTGGGGGACTGAGAGAAACAGATGGGCAATGCTGACTATAGAGTCTGCAGCAAGAACTAGGCATTGGACACTGAGGCTGAGACTTATGGGGGGAGGAGAAGTATCAGCCATCCATCATCATCCAAACTCATGGGAGCAGGTAGGGAGAACTTTACACATGGAGGTGGTGAGATCTAGCACCCAGACGAAGCAATGGGAAAGCCTCAACAGAAAAACACATGAAACATGAAAGGTCAAGCTGAATGGGAAGATACAATAGACCCAAGCCTCTTAATGGATAATTTCAAAGTAACTAGATTCTTAGGGATGACAGATAAAGAATTTAGAACTCTGCTTATAAATATGTTGAAAGGCCTCAAAGACACCACCATTAGAGCAATTGAATCACTTGACAAAAATATATATAACTTGAAAGAAAAAATTCAGCAAAGAAATTGAGATTCCAAAGAATAATCAAGCAGGAATCCCTGGTGATACAAAGCAAAGTCAATCAACTCAATATTACAGTAGAATCTTCAGTATCCAGACCAAACAAAGCCAAAAACAGGGTATCTGATTCCGAAGAAAAAGTTGAGGATCTTATTTACTCAGACGCCAGGAAAGAAAGAAAGATGAAACACTATGATCAAGATTTTCAACCAACAAATTCATGGGGTTCACAAGGAAGCTAAAAACAATACAAGATGATTAGGTAATCTATTCAAAGAGTTATTAGATGAAAACTCCCCAAACCTTAGTGAAGAAATAGATACCTATGGAACTAAAACATTCAGAACTCCAAATAGAGCAGATCAGAACAGATCCTACCCATGACACGTTATAATTGGAATGCAAAATCTAGAGAGCAAAGAAATCTACAAGAGAAAGATGACAACTCACTCACAAAGGCAAACCCACCAGTATAACAGCCAATTTCTCAACAAAAACCTTGAAGTCAAGGAAAACTTGGTCAGACACCATTCAAGTCCTGAAAAAAGAATAACTGCCAACCAAGATTACATTACCAGTGATGCTATCTTTTAAAATAGATGGTGAGTTCAAGACATTCCATAATACTGACTTGTTTAAATGATTTGCATCCACCAAGTCAGCATTGCAGAGGATCCTCAATAAAACATCACATATGGGAGAGGTAACATAATCCCAAATACAAGATCAAAGGAGTGAATAATAATGAGGACAGCTTAATAAAACAATGGGCTAAAAATAAATCAAAAATTAGAAACAAACACTAAATTGATGCAGAATAATAAGCTCCTCTCAACAATTACTCTCAATATAAATGGTCTTAACTCACCATTCAAGAGGCATGGACTGGCCAATTGGATTAAAAAACATAAATCCTTGATATGCAGCATTTAAGAGACTCACTTCATCCACAAACCCATAAAGGGCTGAAAATTAAAGGCTAAAAAACAATATACTAAGCATGTGTAACTAAAAAAAAAAACAGAAGTAGTGATACTAATTTCTGATAACTTAGACTTCAACCCCAAATTAATCAGAAGAGATAAGGAAGGACACTACATATTAGTAAAAGTAACAGTCAATTAGGAACATATAATAACACTTAATATTTACTCACCAAATACAGGTGCATTTAGCTTCATAATTTACAGATTTAATGGAATCCTCATAAAAATTCCAATGACAGACTTTGCAGAAATAGAAAAATTAATCCTAAAATGCATATGTAAACACAAAAGACCACAAATAGCCAAAACTATATTAAGCTACAAAATCAGTACAGGCAGGTTCACAATACCTGACTTCAAACTACACTACAGGGCTATAGAGGCAAAAACAGCTTGGTACTGGCACAAAAATAGGCTTGAGGACCAATGGAACAGAACTGAAGACCCAAAGATACATCCACACAACTACTGCCACCTGATTTTTGACAAAGGAGCTGAGGATGTTCAATGGAGAAAAAATAGCCTCTTCAACAAACAGTGCTGGGAAAATTGGATATCCATGGGCAGAAAATGGGAAATAGCCCTATATCTCTCAATTTGCATGAGAATCAATTGGAAATGGATAAGAGATCTCAACATAAAACCAGAAACCTTAAAGCTACCAGAAGAAAAGATAGGAAACATGCTCCAACACATAGCCATAGGAAAGTATTTCCTTAACAAGACTAGTCACCCAGGAAATGATACCAAGAATTGACAAATAGGATTACATGAAATTAAAAAGCTTCTGTACAGCAAAAGAAACAAACAATCAACAGAGTTAAGGAAGAGCCCAAAGAATAGGAGAAAATTTTTGCATCCCACACATCTGATAGAGGACTACCTTGTAGAATATATAAAGAATTTATGAGAGCAAATCCCTAGACAATAAATAACCTGACACATAAGTGGGCAAAAGAACTGAACAGACTGTTTTCACATGAAGCAGTTTGAAGGGCCAAGAAACACATTAAAAAATGCTCAATATCCCTAGCCATTAGGGAAATGCAAATCAGAACAACACTGAGATTCCATCTTACTCCAGTAAGAATGGCCAAGATCAACAAAGCAAATAATAACAAAGGCTGGTGAGGATGTATAGAAAAAGGAACCCTTTTATCCTGCTGGTGGGACTGTAAAATAGTTCAACCACTTTGGAAACCAATATGGAGCTATCTTAGAAGACTAAGAATCTAACTATCATATAACTCAGCTATACCACCCCTGGGAATATACCCAGAGGGAAATAGTTCATCACACTACAGATACACCTGCATTTCCATATTTAATGCAGCACTTCACCATCACAAAGATAGGAAACCAATCAAGATGTCCATCAACAGAGTAATGAATAAAAAATTGTGGTATATACACATTGGAATATTACTCAGCAATAAAAAAGAATGAAATAATGTCATTTGCCTCAAAATGGATGGAACTGGAGAATATCATCTTAAGCAAATGAACCTAGGCCCAAGAAAAGAATTATATATTCTCGCTCATATATGGGAGTTAAATCTAATTTAAATTTTAAAAAATGTATACAAATGATCAATCAGGCTTATCTATGAAGGCAAAATGAAAGCAGAGTAGAGAGAAGGGGGAAGAGTCTAGCAGGGGTCTAAAAAGAAGGGGGAAGGGTCTAGCATAGGTTGAGGAAGGGACCAAGGGGAGGAAGAATAATGAGAGGGATAAAGAAAAAGAGATAATAATCTAAAAATAGATGATGCAACAATACAAATAGGAGAAAAAAAGAATATAACCCATAAGTGCATACACTTTGCTACTATATATTAATCAGAAGGTTCTGCAAAATATGTAAGTTGATGAAAGTGTAACCAAAGTGATGTAATGGTTGCATAGGGGAAACAGCAAAGGCCTGATTTCTCTGCACCACACCAATATTTACACAGAAAGGAGACTAAAAACCAACAACAAAAGATTCAGTATGGTGAGAGCTACTTTCTCTTTCAAAGAGAGCATCATTTTGCTGCATCCTCACGTGGGGAAAAAGACGGAAGGCCAGGGAGCTCTCTGAAGCCACTTTTATCAGGATATTAGTCCCATTCATGAGAACAGAGCCATTGCAACTTGACCACTTCCCCAAAGGCCTCATCTTTTGATATCATCACTTTGGAATTAAAATCCCAACATATGAATTTTGGAATACAAAAAAACCTATGATGAACAAAATGTCAAAAGCATCTGCTGTTAGCATCTGTGTCCTTTACATATACATGCCCCATGAGCATGTAAATATTTCTAAACAATAAGGCCTTGGTCTTAATAGAGTGAGCATTAGATGGTAATTCCTTCCAGGTATAAGTCTACAGAATGGGGGAAGCATTACTCTCAGAGGAACAGCTTAACACTTACTAGCCTACACTGTGTGCAAGTCACTTAACTTCTTCATTTGTAAAATGTAAACAATTGCATCTAACTCAATGAGCATTTGTGAGAGTAAACCAATGTAAATCTGACAAATACTAGATTTCCAATGACAGCTAATGCTCTTTCTGTAATTAAATAAAGAATCATTATAATGACCAAAATTGGTTTCACAGCATCACAGCTTCCTGGAACTCTATTGCTAGAAGAAGCCTCTAATGGACATCATTTATTTTATCTTCCTCATTTAATAATGAGGACATTAGTTTTCTAGGGCTGCAATAATAAATTACTACAAAGTTAGTAGGATAAAACAATAGAAATTTCTTCTCTCCCAATATGGAAGGTCCCTCAGCTAGCAGATACCTCATTCCAACCTCTGCATCTGTCTTCCTATGGCATTCCCTTCTGAGTCTCTATGTCTATCCTATTCTTATTAGGACACCAATCATTGTGTTTCCTGTCTAACCTAAACTTAGCTTTATTTAATCTGAAGATCCATAACTAATTACATCTGCAAAGACCTTATTTCCAAATAAGGTCCCATGCTGAGGCATGGGGTGGACATGATTTTTGGACAGCAGAGGTTGGGGGGTGCACCATTCAATCCACTACATTTCTCTGAAATACCATTTAAAATAAACAAATTTCTAATATTAGATGTTTATTGAGTCTTAAAAGATTTATTTTTTCTTTTCCTTCTTTTTTTTTCTTTATCTCTGTCTTCTAAGCAGCAACCTATATGATCATGAAGTTTTGGTTTGATGAGGTTAGAGCCACTTGAAGTGGCTACACAAAGAAGCCTCTGGATTAAAAAACAGAGTTCCAGTAACAACTGACTACAGCAAGCCCAACACCAGGCAAAGAACAAGCAGGCCCAGTCATTTAAAATGGGGTACAATACACAGTTTGTACAAATCTTTTATCTGCTCACCCCTGGGAATTTCTCACTGACCACATTTCCCCCATAAATTTCAGCCTCCAGACATGTTCCTCAGCCTCCTTGATCCTTGAAGAATTTGCTTGCATCTCTTTATCTTTTCACTTTTCCTGAATTCTCTTCACGGATTCCTTTTAAAACAGACTCCTTACACCACCAAAAGTTTCCCATTGCTTCTATAACAAATTACCACATTTTCAGTGGTTCTAAACAGCAAAGTTATTACCTTACCATTCTCTAGTGTAGGATCCATTCCCTTGCCTTTTCAGGCTTCTTGAGACCACCCACATTGCCTGGCTCAGGGCCCCATTCCTTTACCCTCAAAGCCCTTAATGAAAGGCATAGTCTTTCTCTTTTATTTATTTATTTTTTAATTAGAAATTTTTAATGTACATCTTAATGTGATTCATTTTGACATGCTTTTCATTGTGACATTTCCATATATGCATTTTGATAAACACTATTCTATAGGTTATGCTTCCCCCCCTCCCACCCTTCCCATCTAAGTTTCCCATCTAAGTCTTCTCTATCTTTTACTTAGTAGTATTTTTCTATATGTCCTTGGGTTCCAGTTCTGTTTAAGATGGAAACTTTTCCTGTAGTGGTCTTTGTTTTTCTCTTGTTAGAACAATTACATGTGATTTCTAGTCCATTTATTTTGACCTCATTCTTATCTTCCCCCCCACTTTTATTATCATCCGACCTTTGAATAGGATTTTTCCTTCTTCTAATTTTGAATCAACTCCCTCATATGAGTGAGAACATGTGTTGCTTCTCTTTCTGAGCTCATGTTAGTTCACTCAAAATAATTTTCTCTAATTCCATCCATTTTTCTGCGAATGACCTTATTTCATTTTTCTTGATTGCTGAGTAGTATTCCATTGTGTATATGTACCATAGTTTTTTAATCCATTCTTCTGTTGAAGGGCACTTTGGTTGATTCCATATCCTTGCTATTGTGAAAAGTGCTGCATTGAACATGGAGATGCAGGTGTCTCTGTGGTATGATGACCCATCTCCCTTTGGGTAAATTCCCAATAGTGTTATAGCTGGGTCATATGGTAGATCTATTTTTAGTTTCTTGAGGTACCTCCATATTGATTTCCACAGTGGTTGCACCAATTTACAGCTCCACCAATATAAGAGTGTTCCCTTTTCCCCGCAACCTCGCCAGCATTTGTTGTTGTTTGTTTTATTGATCTTGGCCATTCTTACTGGTGTAAGGTGAAATCTCAGAGTTGTTTTAATTTGCATTTCCCTAATGGCTAGGGATGTTGAGCACTTTTTCATGTGTTTCATGGCTTTATGGACCTCTTCATTTGAGAACTGTCTACTCAGTTCCTTTGCCCATTTGTGTACTGGGTTGTTTGGTTTTTGGGGAGTTTTTTTTCTTGAGTTCTTTATAAATTCTAGTAATTAGACCTTTGTCTGATGTATAAAATGTGAAGATTTTTTTCCCATTCCGTGGGGGTTTCCTTGACTCTGTTAATTGTTTCTTTTGCTGTGCAGAAGCTTTTTAATTTCATGTGATCCCATTTATCTATTCTTATTGCAATTTCTTGAGCAATTGGAGTCCTATTAAGGAAATACTTTCCTATGCCTATATGATGGAGTGTATTGCCTATCTTGCCTTCTATAAGTTTTAAAATTTCTGGTTTTATGTTGAGATCTTTTATCCATTTTGAGTTAATGCTAATGTATATTGAGAAATGCGGGTCCACTTTCATTTTTCTGCATGTGGATGACCATGTTTCCCAGCACCATTTGTTGAAGAGGCTGTCCTTTTTCCAGTTTACTTGCTTTGCTCCTTTGTAGAAAATAAGGTGGCTATAGGTGTGTTGAGGTATATCTGGGTCTTCTATTCTGTTCCAGATGTCTTTGGGCCTATTTTTGTGCCAGTACCAAGCTGTTTTTGCAACCACTGCCCTGTAGTATAGTTTGAAGTCAGGGATTGTGATTCCACCTGCATTAGATTTGCAGCTTGAAAGTGTTTTGGCTATACGTGGTCTTTTGTGGTTCCATATGAATTTTTGGATCATTTTTTCTATTTCTGTGAAGTCAGTCAGTGGAATTTTAATGGGTATTGCATTAAATCTATAGATTGCTTTTGGTAGGATAGCCATTTTTACAATATTAATTCTCCCTATCCAGGAGCAGGGGA
>VMDO01031059.1:0-20534 GCA_007922755.1 Pedetes capensis
ATTCAAAGTTATACGGAATTCAAAACTTTAGCATGTTGCTTATATGAGGAATTCAAAACTTTAACATGTTGCTTATGTATGTTTATTATGTCTTACTTCACTTTTCCTTTAGAATTCTCTCTGGTATGCATTTTATCTTAAGTCAAATGATGTTCTCATTCTCTTGCATTTTCAAAAAATAGTAACTGAATAGATAGAAACCCTAAGGAAAATCTTTAAACAAAGATCAAGGGTAGAGATAAGTCAGATAAAGACAGAAAACAAAACCAAGATGGAAAGGACAAGATCAACAGTGTATGGAGAATGTCAAACTGAGAAAAATTGCAAGAGATGAAAATGTTTGGACAAATCATAACATACTTCCAACTATGAATATTAGTAGGACTGCCTGCTAACTTCCCTGTCATTCAAGTATTAAACACAGATAATTCTGATACCTAATCCTACAGAAAGCAATTATTTTGGGTGCAGTTGAGATTATATTTCTTGAAAGACAAAAAGAAGCATAGAGTCTCTTTCTAATATTGTCTTATTCCTTTCAACTCAAAAATGGAAATGTAATATAATATATCATCATGAATTTAGCAAAGGAATTAAATATTACTAAATATTTATTCCACTCAGTGACACCTAACAATAATAACTATTTAAAAGGATTTAGCACTGTGAGTTTTGATAATAACAGGTTCTCCGTGATGATAATTATTCCATATTGTGGTGAGTAAATAATCTAATTCAAATCTAGAAATAAAACTCATAGGTAATATAAAGGAAAGAAGGAATTTAAAATTTTGTTCCATGAGGTAAAAGAAAAACACTAGGGAATCAATATATCTGAGCCTTCAAATGTAAATTTTTATCTTCATATCAGATATTCTATTAAAGATGAATAGATATAATTTTAGAAATTATTGAGACAGAATTTTTGAGTTAATCTTACAACATCAGTTTTAGAAACTGTTAAGGATAAAGTAGTAATTCAATATCCTACATTCTGAGGAAAATTCTTTAATAATATTTTTTCAATAAGGATGTGGGAATGATAAATATGAGGATTAATTTTATATGACCTTCTGGGTAGGCCATAGTACCCAGTTTTTAATTGAGCACATCTGAAGATATTTTTTAGATTTGTTTAACATTCAAGATTTTGGGTAATGTAGAGTACCCTGAATAATATGTGTAGCCTTCATTCAATAAGAAAATAATAGAAAAAGAGTGAGGTAGACTGAGGAAGAAGAAACTCTGCCTCCACTGTGGCCTAGAGAAACAACTTTGACTCTTCCTTTGATCTCTATCCTCAAAATTGCCTTGCAAATTTTGAACGTATTAGCACCCTTACTTGCATGGATCAATTATATACAATTTCCCTCTCTATTGCCCTGTGTCTGTGTAATCTATCAATCTGTCTATCTACTCATCAATCTATTTTTAAATCTCCTACTGGGTTCATTTCTCTGAAAATGCTAACTCATAAAGCTTTGTTGGTTTTATTCCTTTCTTTTATATCAAAATAATATATTTACTCCATACTTAGTCTTATATGGCAATATGATTGGCAGAACGTTCTAGGCTGCTTTTTTTTTGTATCTAAATTTCCCCATAGTCATGACAACTCTCAGACCCAGCAAGCAGCAGTCTTATATATTTATTTCAATATGTTTTAGGCCCTATGTTTGGCAATGAAAAGTTATTTCACTTTGTGATTATTTTTAATAATTTTCTTTTCTCTTTCCTTTTTGGTTAATATGTCTTATTTTCTAGTGTCTTTGTTTCATATTAGTATGGTACTTATAGATATGTTTTTGTTTATTTCTGTTTGTGATTTCTGTTCTTAATTCTGAACAAATGTCTGGTCTTATTATTCTTTGAATGCTACCTCACCTAATCTTTCCTCCCACACCACCAATAATTTATAGTGTGGACATGTCTTCTCAATATTTCCTTGTCCTTCTACTCAACAAAGCAACATTTTCCATTCAGGTCTACTCATTTCATGTATATTTTTTTAAAACTTCATCTATTGAATATTACATTAAAGATTGATATTTCCCATAATCATTTTCAAGGTGTGGTTCTGCTGATATATTGACTTTTCCTCTTATATTTTCTATTTTTACTTTTTTATCATGAATATGAACACTTTCATTTTATATTGTTCAAAGATCTCATTTAATTGAGGAGCTTAATCCTGTTAATTTCTCTCTATCTCTCACTGTTTGTAATCCATAATTACACTTAGATTTGATTATTCCCTTATATAGATTACAATTGGCCTGCTGCAGTACCACTGTGGATCCCATCAGATCTCAGAAGATAAGTAGGGTCAGGCTTGGTTAGTACTTGGATTGGACACTGCCTGGGAACACCACATCCTACAGGATTGGGAGAAGGACCTGGCAACCCACTACCAAAAAGTAATCAGCCATTGAAAACCCTATGAATAGCAGAGAAGCACTGATAATAGTGTTTTGCCTGTTGGAGGCAGGGTAGCTAGGAATCGGATACCAGGTTGATGGCATCTAACAACAACAAAAACAATTGTGATTTTTAATTTGTGATGGGTTCCTTCTCAAAACTGGTCACATTAGCTATACTGTGAAAGGGTCTCAACATTGCAGTTTCCTGTTTGCTTCTGCTGCAGCTCCAGCAGAATTAATAGTCTTGGAATAATTTTTGTTCTAATTTTTTGTGTAGGTCTATGTGCCATGTATTTTCTGTACTTTCTAATGCATAATTATCAAGAATTTAATTTGTAACTAGTAAGTTGTGTGTTTTTGGATTACATTTGTAGAATTTTATTTTTAATATTTAATTTGACTTTAATTTCTAACTATGGGAAGAGAGATGGCTTCATTATTTGTCACATTAGTGGTTATTACATATGCATAGTTATTGTTAGGTTGTTAGGTGCCTTCCAGTCGTGTCCAACTCTTAGTGACCCTCATAGGGTTTTCAATGACAGATTGTTTTGGGATTGCCTTGGGAGTGGGTTGCCATGTCCTTCTCCCATTTTTGTGGTGCTGGGAATCGAATTCAGGACCTCAGAGACTGCAGAGTGGTGCTCTACCAACTGAGCTAAATCCCAGCCCATGCATAGTTGTACATCCATATAATTATATATGTTTTGATTAAATGCCCTTGAGTTGGGTCTGACTCATAGCAACCCTATGTACAATAGAACCAAACATTCCCTGATTCTGAGCCAGGTATACAATCCTTTTTATGTTTAAGCCCATTGTTGCAGACACTCTGTCAATCCATATAGTTGAGGGTTTGTCTTTTTTTCAATTGCCTACCACTCTTCCAAACATTATGTCTGTTTCCAGGGATTGGACTCTCCTTACAACATGTACAAAATATGGTAAACACAGTGTAGACATTCTGGCTTGCAGGAAGCACACTGCTTGCACTCTTTCTAGGACAGATATGTTGGTTCTTTTTGAAGTCCATTGTATATTCAATATTTGTCTCCAGAAACATAATTCAAAATCATCAATTCTTCTCCTGCTTATTCAATGTCCAGCTTTTACAATCAGATGATGCTACTGAAAATACCATGACACGAGTCAGTGCAACTTTGCCTTCAATGTGACATTTCTACTTTTCAGTACTCTTAAAGAGGTCTTTTGCAACAGTTTTTCCCAATGCAATGCATCTTTTGATTTCTTGAATGCTGCTTCCATGGGTGTTAATTAAAGAACCAAGTAAAGCAAAACCTTAGACACCATCTATCTTTTCTTCATTTACCATGAATCTGCATACTGATACTCTTGTAAAGATATTTGTTTTGTTGATGTTGAGGTGCCATCCATGAAGTTGGTATTCTTTGATCTTCATCAGTAAATGTTTCAAATCTTCTTCACTTTCAGCAAGCAGAGTTGTGTTATCTGCATAACGCAAGTTGTTAATGAGTCTCCCTCTACTCATAACACTCCATTCTTCTTCATAAGGTCCAGCTTCTTGGATTATTTGCTCAGCATAATGATTGAAAAGGTAAGGTGAAAGGATATAACCTGACACACATCTTTTTTGACTTTAAACCATTGTTTCCTTCTTCTATTGTAAGGACTGCCTCCTAGTCCATGTACAAATACTTCATGAGTACAATTAAGTGCTCCGGTATTCCCATTCTTCAAAGTGTTATCCATAATTTGTTATAATCCACACAGTCAAATGCCATTGCACAGTCAATATAACATAGATAGAATTCTTTTTCACATTCTCTGCTTTTGGCTAATATCCATCTGACATCAGCAATGATGACACCATTTCCATGCCCTCTTCTGAATCCTACGTGTTTGTCTGGCAGCACTCTCTCTATTCATTGCTGCAGTAACTTTTGAATGAATTTAGCAAAATTTTACTTGTGTGTGATATTAATGATATTATTTGATAATTTCCACATTTGATTTGATCCCTTTTCTTGGGAATAGGCACATATATGGATCTCTTCCAGTCAGTTGCCCAGGTACCTGCTTTCCAAATCTCTTACCAACATCTTAATCGGTATTGCATCAATTCCTGGAATCTTGTGTTTTGCCTTTTCCTTCAAGTAGCTTCCACTTTGTCCTTCAGTACCATTGGTTCCTGATCATATGCATCCTCTTGAAATGATGGCCATCAGCAATTCTTTTTGGTATTTTGACTATGTGTATTATTTAGGTCTTCTTCTGATGTTTCTTGCATTGCTTAATATTTTCTCTATATAATTCTTTAGTATTGCCTTGTGAGACTTGAATTTTTTCTCAATTCCTTAAGTTTGAGAAAAATAGTGCATTCTTCCCTTTTGTTTTTCTATCTACAGCTCTTTTCACATATCACTATAATATTTGACTTTGCCTTCTTGAGATACTGCTTGAAATGTTCTGTTTATTTCTTTAACTTCATCATATTTTTCTTTTATTTTAGCTGCTCCATGTTAAAGGACAAGTTTCAGAGTGTCTTTTGATATGTAATTTGGTCTTGTCTCTTTTCCCTATCTTTTGAATGACCTTTTGCCTTCCTCTCAAATGATATCTTTGACATCATTCCACAACTCCACTGGTCTTTGATCATTAGTGTGTAATGTGTCAAACAGGTTCTTGAGGCAGTGTCTAAACTTGGGTGGAGTATACTCAAGGTCATTCCTTGGCTCTCCTACACTTGTTCTAACAATCTTCAGTTTTAGTTTGATCCTGAATGTGAGCACTTGATGGTCTGATCCACAGTCAGCACCTGTTCTCATTCTGACTTTTGATATTGAGCTTTTCCATCATCTATTTCCATGAATGCATTTAATTTGGTTTCTATATGTTCCATTTGGTGACTTCCATGTGAATAGTCTCCATTTGTTTTGGGGAAAAAATGTATTGTCAATAAATAGGTCATTGGTCAAACTGAATTCTATCATGTGATCTCCAGCATCATTTCTATAACCAATGCCTTTTTTTCTAATTATTGAGCCTTGCTTATTTCCACCTTTTGCATTCCAGTCACCAGTAATTATCAGTACATCTTGATTGAATGTTAAATCTATTACAAATTGCAGGAGCTGGTAAAAATCTTCCCTAACTTCATTTGTAGCCTTAGTGGTGGGTGCATATATTTGAATAATAGTCATATTGAAGGTATATCAATATTATTTTATCATTGACTACATGGTGTTTCAGGATATATCTAGAAATGTCTTTTTTCATGATGAATGCAACCCCCTTTCTTTTTAATCTGTCATTCCACTCATAGTAGACCATAGGATTATCTGATTCAAAATGGCCCATGCCAGTCCATTTTAGCTCACTGATGCCTAGAATGCCAATGTTTTTGTGTTACATTTCTCTGTTGGTGATTTCTAATTTTCTGAGGTTCATGCTATGTACATTCTACATTCCAATTATTAATGGATGTTTATAGTTGTTCCTTCTCATTTAAGTTGTGCCTATAAGCAAATGGAGGTCCCTGGGCTTTACACTATTCTCATCATTAAGGTAGACTCTACTTTTTGAGAAGTCAATCTTTCCCAATTTCTTTTGAGTGCCTTCCACCCTTGAAGGCTCATTTCCTGATACTGTATTTGACAGTGTTTCTCTGCTATTAATAGGGTTTTCAGTGGCTAGTTATTTCAGTAGTAGTTGATCCATTTACTTTGTTAGCCATGCCCTTCTCCCTAGTCAATCTTTGTCTAGAAGCTCCACTGAATCTTGTCCACCATGGGAGACCCTGCTGTTATATGAAATAGTGGTAGCATTACTTTTAGCATCATAGTAACATGTAAGTCTGCACAATATGACAAACTGAGAGACATGTGAAAATATTTATATATACAATCAATATTATTTCAGTAACAGAACTCTATCTAAAATAATTATTTTTTCTATGACTTCTGTTTTTTCTTTTGTAATAGTCCCATGCATTTCCTTATTTCAGCCTGTAACTGGAAATTGAACTTATCCTGTACATTATATAGCCTATTATACATTCTGAAATCCAATAATTTTTCCTCCCATGTCTTCCTTTCATATTGCTGCATGTTTACAAAGAGAACTGATTTGTCCTTTTGTCTAGTTTAGTGGTAATTTATAGCATGTGAGTAAATCAGATAAGTTGCTATTAGATTGAATCACGTGGTGGACACCAAATTCATTACTGTTTCCTTTGTCTAAGGTCCAAATATTATCCATTAAAAATATAACAATTTCCATACAAAAAGGAGCCCCTTACAAATAGAGATTTTTTAATTTTATTTCTGTAACATCTACTACAATACTAAAAACTACTACAATACTAAATACTAAAATACTGTTCAATACAATTATAAGTGAATGAAAGAAAAAACAAGTTACTCTAGATTTTAATGGAAGTTATTTAATTACAAATAGGATGTGCTTAGATATTAAATGTACATATCTTCACATTTCATTTATAATGATAAAATGACATGACAAATTGATAATTTTAATTTATTTATTATATTTATTAATAAGATTAAGGTCATTGATCACAAATCATCATACCTTGTGCCATCCTACTTTAATTTGGAATGAAAAATTTTAACATATCCCTTTTCTACAGCTTTCTTTTGCATTCAAAAGAAAAAAATTAAGTATTCCTATTAGACACAACATAATCAATATGATTTCAGTTTCAGGACCTATTTAAACCTAAAACCATAGTACTTGTTCCAGTTTCCAATCTATTATTTGGAAATGATCACCCTATCAAAATAACAAATAGAATGATAAACAAACTGAAAGAAAAAGTTGCAGAACTGATGCTACTAAATTTCAAGACTTACTATGAACCCACAGTAATCAAGATGACATGCTATTTGTGAAAGAGCACACAAAGAGATTAATGGTAGAGAGTATTGAGCCTAAAAATACATCTATATAAATAGGTCTTAACTTTGACAAATGAACAAAGGCGATGAAGTAGAAAAGACAGTCTTTGAACAAATGTCAGTGGAAAAACTGGATATCCACATGAAAAAATATGACTATAGATACAAAGTTTATACATTCCACAAAATTAACTCTAAGAGGATTATGGATGCAGACTTAAAATTAAAAATTTTAACACTCTTAGAAGATAACATAGAAAATCTAGATAACCTTGGGCTTGCTGTTAACTTTTAATACTACATTAAATTCAAAGTTCACGTAAGAAAGGATTGATAAGGTGGATTCACTAAAATTAAAAATTTCTATTTTAAGAGTGCTGCTAAAGAATGAAAAGACAAGCTACAGACCAGGAGAAAATATTTGCAAAAGGCCTGTCTGATGTAGGACAGCTTATCAAAATATACAAAGAATATTTACAGTTCATAAACTAGAAAATAAATGATTTAAACCGGCATGGTGTTGCACAGCTATAATCCCAGTGACTCAGGAGGCAGAGGCAGGAAGATGGAGAATTCAAGGCCAGAAGCAGCTTGCATAACTTATCTAGACTCTGTCGCAAGATAAAAAATAAAAAAGGGGCTGAAGGTGCAGCTCAGTGGTAGAGCACTTGCAAAGTATAGGCCAGGCCCTAAGAGTTCAAACACCCCCATACTGCAAAATAAATACACAAACAAAGCAAAATATGAGATAAATGTCTTAATAAATATCTTATCAAAAAAGATATAAAAACTAAAACTAAGCATACGAACAATTATTCCATATCATATGTCATCAAGGAAATGCAATGAATACAATTATACAGCTATTAGAAAGGTCAAAACCTTAACACTGTCACCACTCAGTGTTAGTGAGGATGTGGAGGAAGAGGAATTCTTATTAATTGCTCATAGGAATGCAAAATGGGACAGCCACTTTGGAAGAAAATTTAATAATTTCTGCCAGAACTAAATATCATGCCATATGATCCAGCAATAGTGTGCCTTGATATTTACTCTAAGAAATTAGTATTTTACATACTGCACATGGATGTTTATAGATTTATTTATAATTTCCAGAATTTGTATACAACCTAGCTGGTTTTTTGCAGATGAATGAAGAAAGAAATTATGGGATATTCAGACTTTAGAATATCATACAGTAGAAATAAATAAGTGAATAAATAAACAGATAAACAAAAATAGAGCTGCTGAGGCAAGAAAAGATATGAAGAGAATTTTAATGTACATTACCAAGGAAAAGAAATTAATTATCAATGGCTACATGTAACTTGATAAAAACTATATGACATTCTAGAAAAGGAAATATCTTGGACATAATAGAAAGATCTGTGGCTGGCATGGATTAGAGGGGATAAATGAATAGCTAGAGAACACACGATCACAGAATTCTTGTTGCTGTTGTTATTAGGTGCCCTGGAGTCCAGTCCAAATCATAGCAGCATTATGTACAACAGAGGACACTACCCAACACTGCCATGCTCAGCTCTGTTGTTAGCTCTTCTCTGCTATTCATCCGTTCAATGGATGATTGTTATAAGCAGTGGACTTCCAGATGCATCTCCCAAGCCTATATAGCATCTGCTATTCCCAGGTGGTCTCCCATCCAAATAATAACCAGGGCTAACCCTGCTTAGCTGTTGAGATCTGATAGGATCTGATGTCACGGTGGTATAGCTGAAGGCCACAGGATTTTTAGTGCAGACAAAATATCTTGTATGATATTCTAATTGTAGTTACACATAATTGCACATGTATTCACGTGTGGAGAATGTACAAAAGCAAGCTTGAATCCTAATGACAAGTCTGAACTCTATATAATAAAAATATGTCAAGGAAAGTTCATCGATTTTAACAGATGTATTACTTACTCAAGGCTATTCATATAGGAAGGTAGGAAGTACATGAAAAATCTTTATACCATTTTCTCAGTTTTTCTATAAACATAAAATTCCTTTAAAAATACAGTGTATTTTAGAAAATATAGCATTGTATTGTTTCTAATTTTAAAAATGCTTGCAGACATACCACTGTGGTGTCCAATTTTGTCAGATCTCAGAAGCTAAGCAGGGTCAGGCCTGGTTAGTAGTTGGTTAGGAGAACATGTGGGAACACCACGTTCTGTAAGCTTGGGAGAAGGACCCAGCAACTCATTCCCCCAAAACAATCAGCCATTGAAAACCATACAAATAGCAGAGAAGCAGTAATTGTACTGTTTTTCCTGTCTTATGTATGGTCTCTCAGTCAGACACCAACTCCACGGCACCTAACAATAACAACAATTTAAAAAATATGATATTGTTTCCATGTAGGCTTTATTATTATTAAAGTATTGTGAATCCAACAGAGCAGGAGATGACTATCATGGAAAAGTACTTTGTTATGATGCCAAATCCTGTGAGTATGAGACAGGTCTTGCTATGGTAGGGGCCATTTAGGGAAGCATAGAGTTCAGTAAGGATACAGTGGAAGTGGGAGAAATATGGAAAAAAAGTTTTCTTTCATTTTCTCTTCAGAGTAAGTAGTTTTAAGATTGACTATTCTGAATAATTTCAGAAAGATCTGAGGTTGTGGGGCTCTCCGTAGCTTTCTTGATATTTTATTAGGGTATGTTGATAGCAGCTCAGAATATGACAGCCTGATAAAGGAAGTGGTTGGGGACACTGGTACTAGATAGGTTGTTTTGCAGTTAAAAATACATGTATGAATGAGATTTTTTTTTTTAACTATCTCACCCAACTTGATGGCACCTAACAGCAGCAGCAACAAGAGTTGGTTATTCCTGAGAGGTGGAGACCCACATGTCAAAACATTAGAATGCACAAAGAACAAAACATCAGAATACACAAAGCAAAAGACTTAGTTAATATAGGCACAATAAATAATGTAGACATATTTTCTTTCCAAATGAAGTAATTCATGTTCTTGAACTAAAATGTTGCAAGTATATTTTGCTTCATTTCAAGCAATCTGGTTTCAGTGAATCCTGCCATCTATGAACACCATATTTTTTTTCAATATATTGATGGCAAGTGCAACAACAAACACTTCCCAGTGCTTTTATTAAGTCAAATATCTTAGTAAGGTTAATGAATAGAGTGTGTGTATTTTCTTCATGCAGTAAAAATCAATAAACTATGGTACATTGCTACCTTACTTCACAATAAAATTTGAGGAAGCCTGTTCTTAAAAATAACACATCTAAAATTATATTGAGTATAATTTTCTATTGTTAAAAAAACAGTTGAAGATGATTTCTGTACAGAAAAGCACATTATTTGCATCATAATGTTTAATTTTCCAAGAATACTAGAGATTTCTCTGCCTAGGTCCTAATTATGCATGGTAACAAACTTCTGAACATTCTTAATTTTTTTCCTAAAAGTTCTAATAGAAAGGTAAAATAACTTATAGAAGTCTGAAAATTATATCTGAGGTCTGTGTTTTATGTGCCAAAATCATGATTATGAGTTGATCTATCACAGTTTTACCATTATCATTTTCACAGATGTCCTTTAATAGAGCATTCTGCCACAGCATACTTTCCTCATTCTCCACAAGTTTTCAGAGTAAGCAGGCATCATTATTTCACGGGCCTTTTGTTCTTGTAAAAAAATCGTATTTATCTACAGCAAATTTTGTCTTTGAGATATAATGCCTAGTTTCTAAAATTAATAACATCTTTTTAGTATTTAATTTGTATTACAAAAGGGAATTGTTTCATCACTGTCTAGACATCCTGATACAAAATACTGAACATAGAAGCAAATATTTATCATTTTCAAACACTTTATCTATTATAATAAATAATTTCATGGGGATACTAAATTATTATCAACTACAGATACATATTTGTTTCTCTTATTTAGGCTTCCTAGAGAAAATGGGGGGCTGGGATTTAGCTCAGTTGGTAGAGCGCTGTGCTGCAGTCTCTGAGGTCCTGAGTTCAATTCCCAGCACCACAAAAATGGGAGAAGGACCTGGCAATCCACTCCCAAGGCAATCCCGTAATACTCAGCCATTGAAAACCCTATGAGGGTCTCTATGAGTCGGATACAGACTCGACGGCACTTAACAACAACAGAGAAAATGGACTGTTTACTCTTTGTCATCTCCACACTAAAAATATAGTTAACAACTACTTGATATTTCTGTAACATGTATTTAAACCTCTTATTATTGCTAATTGATAAAATCAATGAGTGGGCAGAATTTTATGCTAGAGGTGATTTTCTTTTGTCTATTGGTTTAGAAATACAGATACATCAGAGTGGTATATATTTTTTACTTTCTCTAATGTGTATTGACTATCTGGGTGTATCAAACTCATTACATAATCTATAATCAATTCTATAAGTATCAGTCAAATTTCTGTAGACATTATTTTTTCCACTGTATTGTCACTCATCTGCTTGTAATTATTTCTTTCACGTGTGAATGTTTTATAATAGAAGGCATTCCGTTTTGCTTATCATTACAACTGTCATAATCACATGGTTTGTCATTTTTGATTGCTGAGCTATTTGCAAATCATCATCTTCACATATGTAAAGTGATCCATTTTCTTTATTATTGCTTCTTGTCTCTCTGTTTCAAAAAGACAAAATGTGAAGAAAATATATTTAAAATTTAATACAATGACTAAAATTTTTCCTTAGGGTTTAATAAGTTTATGAGGAATTTGCATGTAGCAAATAGCAAGATGGTGTTGAAATCTTATTGTAGTTTGATATATGGTTTCCTATTAATATTTCTTGATGCTTAAAGAAAATATTTTATAAGTAGTTTCTTTGTGCTTCCAATCTTCCATAGTACCTGCAATTTATACAATGTGTTTGAGGCATGTTTTGGAAAAAAAAAAAGAGAACTCTTTAGTTTTCAGACTGACCTGGGATCAATGATCAGATTAGCCATCACCTTGCATAATGTGAACCAAGTTACTTAAATTCTCTAACCTTGTTTTTCTCATTCTTCTAGTTGTCACATGGAAATAATACACATTCTTTTCTCAAGGTTCTTTTCAGAAATGTATGAGATAATATTACACATACAGCATATATTTAGCAATTTATGTTTAATAGATGATTATTAATATGTGTATGTACATTAATATTCTCACCCTGATATAGTTGCATATAAGTTCCTGGATATTTTAGTTATTACTGCTTTATTATGTTTTTAGATCCTGCCTCAATATAATATTTTTAATTATGGCTTCCTTAACTTTCATATATAAATAAGTTTATATAATCTCTCCATCTCTATCATTTTGTTTTGTTTAATTCCTTCCTAGTATGTATTACTAGATATCAGTATATAATTTATTCAAACTTACTATCTCCTGAATTAGTAACCTCTATTGATTTGAGGACTTTTTTGTCTTATTCATTCAGTAAATACTTGCTGAGAATATAGATAATAGAAATGATGTTATCCTCATTTTAAAGTGATGGAAACATTGGTAAATTTCCAGGTTGCATGTTATATTAGTTTGAGTTCTGCAAAGAATTTCTATTGTTGTTTTGAAGGCTGATAATTTCCAATATCTGTGGTTCACAAGCTGAAGAGAGAGCCCATGACATAATTCCAGTCTTAGTCCAAAGGCCTAAGAACTAAGATGGTAGATGGAGTTAAGTTTTAACTTCACCAAGCTTGTATGAAAAGATAGGAGGAGTGCAAAATCTCATCTTGAAAACAGTCAGGCACAGAGGGTGAATTATCCCTTACACAGTCTTTTTGTTAAACTTAAGCTTTCATTGGATTAGTTGATGGCAATGAACATTTCAGAGGGCAATCTGTTTCACTCTATCTATGGATTAAAACACAAATTCCATTTCTAAACATCCACATAGACTCATCAGAATAATAGGCCAAATATCTGGGCACTGTATTGTCTGTTCATGCTGACACATAAAATTAATCATCACTGATCAGGTGAAAGCTAACATGAGTTTTCATAATATGATATTTGTTATAGTTGCATGAAACCAGAGCAGGAGCTGCTTATTTATGAACTAAAACATTTAACGTCTCTGAATAATATCTCTTACCAAGTGGAGTCAACGAATCTTTTATTCATATTGTACAGGATTTAATGTCATTTATTTGACATCAAACAGGGAATTTCTTTGTTGTTGTCTTTGCTTCATATATACTTCAACCTTAATTTGGAAAACTCTGTGTTATAAGGCACCCCAAGTAAAGGAAATGTTTCCATATTTATTCCTATTTTCTCATTTTAAATATTCTGGTATCTTATCTGATAATGACACTAAAGTACAACATGTAAAAGATTAAAAAAATAGTAAAAGTACAGGACAAAATAAACAGAACAAAACAGCTTGATAAAGGGCTCTATAATTCACTATATTCTATCCCCAGTTTAATACAGTCTAACCATTATGTGCATTTGAATTTATGTTATAGAATGATATCCTCCTATATCAATGTTTGTACTTTTAATTATTTGCCATAATTAACAAATTTCATAAAAAAAGAATTTGTCACTGTGATATCAGAATGGAAGTAAGCTTCATTGAGCTTTATTTTTAAAAAATCATAAATCAAGCCATGTGTGTTGCCACAGACCTGCAATCCCATGGTGACAGAAGGATCTCAAGTTGGAGGCCAGAGGCAGCCTACCTAATTTAGTGAGACCTTGACCAAAATAAAAAATGAGGAATGAGCTGAAGGTCCAAACTACTGCTGGTGTATTTACAAAGTATATGTAAAGCCTCTGAGTTCAACCCCTAAGTACCACCAAAACAAACAAACAAAAATCATAAATCACCTATGCTTATAATCCCAGTGCTAGTTTTACACACACAATAGTGAATTTTGACTTTTCCCTCCATTGTTAGTTGTCATTATTTTGAAGTCTCTTACTTTATCCTAAAATATCATTTCTGTCTTATAAATGAGTTAATAAGCATCTGAAATATGTATCATAATTGCAGTTCACTAGGATCCGTGAATGTCTACAGCCATGTCACTCTGGCATCTGATCTGGTCAGATACTGGAAGCTAAACAGGGTCAAACCTGCTTACTCCTTGGATGGGAGACCATCCAACCTAGGAATCCCAGGTGCTATAGGCTTGGGAGAAGGACCTCAGCATCCCACTTCCAAAATAATCAGCCACTAAAAACCCTATGAATACTAGAGAAGCACTGACAGTAGTGCCTGGTCTGAAACATGTTTAAAGGCAGATTTTGGTTTTGTAGGTTTGAAGTCTAAGATTCTGCATTTCCTCTTTTGATTTTTTTTTCAGTACTGGGAAGTTGAACCCAGGGTTTTTGGGGCACTGAACAGCACCCTCATCCCTTTCTATTTTTTTTTTTATCTATTATAAGATTAAGTTCTCCTTAAATTATACAGGTTGCCTCTGGACTCAAACTTGGTACCCCTTTACTCCAGGATCCTGAATTAATAGGATCACAGGTATGTACCAAAGTGCCAATAAGTTCATTAGTAATCAATGAACTATACTTTGAGAAGCCAGGCTGTAGAACTTTTGTTATTCAAATTGTTTGTTCAATATTGTGAACAACCTATGATTTTGGAAGTTATTACATTGACTATAAAGTAGTTGTAATAAAACCACACTTATTTTGTAATGGTCTTTTGATTCAATATAATTTTTAAATATACTTTATAAATCATTAAGTTCTGTATAAATTGGAGATAATAATAGTGTTCTGTTTGATTTCTTTCATTTGTTTTGCTTTCTTTTTTTTTAAATCCATTTCTGTAACTACTTGAAGTTATCCCTGATTTGTTCACTTTCTCTAGAATATTCCTAAGAATCTCTTCTTGGGTTTGGGCCCAACTAATTGGTCTAAGGATACCTGCAGCAATACCACCCTGTCATCCAACCCCATCTAATCTTGAAAGCTAAGCAGGATTGCCTGGTTAGTTCTTGAATGGGAGGCCATCTGGGAGTACCAAGTGTAGCAGCTTGGTGTAACCCCCAATTGTGTAACCCCCACAAAAGTGTAACCCCCAATTGTAATTGAAATTGAAATTGTAATCCATTATGTAATGGTATTAGAAGGTGAGGGGTTTGGGAACTGATCAGGTCACGTTGACGGAATCGTCATTGCTAGAGAGTAATAGGCAGAAAGAAAGGGAATAGAGGGCTCTGCAGAGAGCCACATCCCAGCCTAGCCTTATGCTTCCCACCCACTTGTAACATGAGTATCAATGTGAGCCTCCTGTAGGACAAAGACTTTGGCCTGATAGTCAATGCTTCCCTGATAATATCCCTATGAATACCATACTTGGTAGAAGGAAGAAGAGAATTACAATAACTCCTTACTTCTGCATTCTTCCAGGAAGGATAGTAAGACTGTGAGACATACACTGCCTCCCAGCAATTAAAAAGGATATTGTTTAGTGGATTCTGCTCTCTTGTGAAGACTGGTAGCTGGCTAGGTTTCTAACGTTTTGAAATGCCGACCTCTGAACTCAGTCCTTTAAAGACATTGGAAATCCATTAACCCATTTCAGGCACAGACTCCAGTTATAAAATGTTTCTTTCCTTCCTATGTATGAAGAATCAGCCTCCACTATAAAGGTCACAACTGACCTTACCTCAATGCTGTAGTGACTCTCTTCTATTTCCCTCCTTCATGTCTCAAAGGGGTACTATCTTCTCTATCTTTAATAAACTTAGTCTGTACCCCATGCTATAATTCCTCGGTCTTGTATAAATTATTTTATAGGGAAAACACAGACAATGCGAGGTATCTGTGGCTGGTGAGTGAGAAGTAATTATTGCTGCCAAGGAAGTATCTTCCTGTCTCTGGCCTCTGGATCAGCACTGTAGACCCTTGCTCTAGAACTTATCTCCCTTCTCTGGACCTACTCACCACATCTCCCTGCTGATATTCATGAATGATATCTGTGCCCTTATGAAATAGGTGTTAGAATGAAGCCTTTCCCTTTTATTATGTGTAAAGACAAAGGTAGAAGGGCCCATTGATGAAACAGGAGCTGGGCCAATCCACTGGTGTTTTGATCTTGGACTTCTCAGCCTGCCGAACTGTAAGAAATTAATTTCTGTTATTTATAATTTATCTAGTTTACAGTAGTTTATTATAGCATGTGGCTCAACAAAGATAATATCTGTTGATTGTTATTCATTCATTTATTCATTTCACAAATATTATTACATTATGTAGTATACTAAATAAGGCCTACAGCTGTACCACTCTAGAGCCCAATCCCATCAGATCTTGGAAGCTAAGCAGGGTGAGGCATGATTGGACTTTGGGTGGGAGATCACCTGGGAAAACTGGGTGCTAAAGGCTAAGGAGAAAGACCTGGCATCCCATTCCAAAAACAATCTACCATTGAAAACCCTATGAATAGCAGAGGAGCACTGACAATAGTGCTAGGCATGGCACAGTGTCAGGAAGTGTTTTGTTCTGTTGTGCATAGGGTTGCTATGAGTTGTACCTGACTCAACAGCACCTAAGAACAGTATACTAAATATACATGATATAAAGATGAGTAAATTATAGCCACTACCCTTATGGGCTTATAATGGAATGGAGGATGATTCATAGGCTTGACTGTAGTATTATATAAAAAGGGTAAAATAAAAATACATAAAGTATCATGGTGATATACAGAAGAGAAAAACTGACATATTTTCATCATTAGGTTGGTCAATAAAATCATGACAGAAAATGAATTGGCTTGTAAAACTATAATTACAAAATTTCCCAAAGCTGGTATCAGGTAGTCATTTGTAATGAATAAATAGCTCCATGGCTTCTTTTGATTCCTTTCTAACTCTATAGTGTTATAAATGTTAAAATTTAATCTCTTTTTGAACATGTCACATGAGATATCCAGAGCAATAAAAACAAATAATGTAAGAAACATTTGGATGGACACAAAGAAGTTTACTAAACTCAGAAGAAGAAATATTAGTTATATTGGAGAGGTATTGTAAAGAATTAAGTACTGAGACTACTTGCAAAAATAAGTGTTGCAAATGTTGCAAAAATAAAGACCTGAAAAGAGATTGGCACTTTGTCAAAATAGTCCTTTGGGGAACACAGTAGGTTCAATGGCCCAGCTAAGAAATAACGATAATACCACCATCATCCAAGTCACTGGCCTCTTCATTCCAGAGAATTCATAAAAGAGACTGATAATAAATCTTATATCTTTCAGGGAAGAATGTAAATATGAGTGGAAGGTGCTTTTCAAAAGAACAGAGTGGTGTTTTCTCTCACCTCACCCAAGAGATTATGAATAAGTCAAGAATAGTTCTTTTATGTCCTTACTGAAAACATTTGCTGTAAAAGACTGTGTTGTTTTGTTTTTCATTTTCATTTTAACTCAGTGATTTAGTCAGAGGTGATAGTTATTTGTGTTTTGTGCTACTGGATATAAAATGAAACATGCCTCCTTGGTACTTGAACTCTTCCATGAAAAGTCAAACGCTTTTGTCTACCTGTGATTCCTCCCTTGAATGTGAGTAATTGAGTTCCCAAAGATAGATTTGAAATATGAGAATATACTTTACTTCTGTGGAAATTAAAGCTTTTACTTCCCTTTTACCTGTCAGTATGCTTTTTTAGCAAGAAAAATAAAGTTTTTTAATTTTAGGTTTTATGTTTAGGTTTTATTGGAGATATATTTGTCATGCTTAAGCTTTACAATTTTTTCTTAAAGGGACAACATTAATACTTTAGATCAAAGCATTTAAAAGGGTATGTGCTGATGAACATAATTCTTTACTCAAGGGAATTAGCTTTTATATTTGACCTAGCAACAAGATACCAAATTAATTGTTTTTCATAATGGCTGTTAATCATAATGGTGACAATTCCACAGGATGAACTCCCTAGTAATTGAATATTGCCTCTCACTTTAAGTATAATTTAAACCAGACAGCATTTTTAAAAGCTGCAGATGGAAGAGTTTCTAAATGGTTGGAGATGATCCATAAGCTAATTGCTAAGCAGGGGTGGCATTTTCATTTATTATAGACCACTCAACCATTAATTGTGTATGGTGATACAGTTCACTGGAGATTCTCATTGAACAAGTTGCAAAGGTTAAATGGAGCCAAGTTTAAAAGAAGTCAAAAATAATGAAGAGCCCTGCACAGTGGAACATGATAATAATCCCAGTGAATCAGGAGACAGAGGCAGGAGGATCACAAACTCCAGGCTAAAGGCAGCCTGTGAAACATAGGGACACCCTGATTCAAGATAAAACATTTATAAAAGGAGCTGGGAGTACACCTCAGTGGTACAGTGCTTGTAAAGTATACCAGAGGCCCTGGGTTCAACTCTTAAGTGCAAAAAACAAACAACAACAACCAAAAAAACAAAAAAACAAAAAAAGGAAGAAAACTATCATGCATATGAGCAATAATAGTTTTAAAACTTCAGAAAATGAGCAATATTTTGTGGTAAAATTAAAATTTTTTTGGAGAAGTGTAATTTACACAAATATTTAAGATTGAATTTTATGTTAGTTACTATTTTTTATTTACATATGAGAAAGTTGAAATGTTCTAACAAAATAAGCCATTTTGAACAAAAATATATACCCAGTAAGTAGGCATTTCAAAACCAAGTACTCAAAATAATTAATTTTTAAAGAGCATGAGCAATAGATTATTCTCAAGTATTTTTGCATTAGTTCTTACTGTTTTGGTTATACTAAGGTATATTACATATGCTCTTACTACTCCAATTTGAATGGGTCTCATTCCAAAGTCCTTACTCCATTTTGTCCATTGCAATTAATGTGTTTGACATGAGAGTAAAAATATGACCATTATTTCTTAGGATCCTGCATGTAATAACTCATGAAGAGTTCCCTAGTTAGAAAAATACTTTAGGTGAAATTCACTTAGTACTTTTTCTTGTGGAAAAACTCAAATCATGATTATTCCTTATAGGACCAGAATGCACCCACAAATATAGCTTAGATAAATATTAAAAACTTATTATTTGTACAATTCAAATATTCTTAATAGCTCATTTTTGTCAGCTTCCTATAGCCACCATTGAGAGTGGTATGTTACCACTTATCTTCATTGTTGTTGTTGTTAGAATGGTCTATTCTTTATGATTAGCCAGTTGTTGCTTGATATATTTTGAGGACATTTTATTAGGTGCACATATTTTCATGGTGATTATATATTCTAGATTAATTTTCCATGTTAAATAGTTTTCTTTTTTTCTAAGGTTCCTTTTGTGTTCTGGATTTTCTGATTTTAAAATTTTATCATAGCATTTTGTTTGTCATATTTACTTGATACTTCTTATTTGTAATTTTTGTGTAAATGTTTATAAACTCTGTTTTTAACTGTATTTCTTATAGAAATTAGATTAATGGATATAGTTTGCTGTATCCTAAGTTTGGCATGTCTTTGTTTTAAAAAATTATAAAAAATATTTATGTTGAATATTTTAGTCAGATATTTCAGCCATCTGCAGTAATATGTTCTATTATAATTATCATACTTTTTTGTTTCTTAATTTTTCCCTTGTTTCTTTCAGATTTATATATTCAAAATTTTTAATTAAGTAGTTCATTTTTTGTTTTGTGTTATTTTTTGAGACAAGACCTGTGTAGTACAGGCTTCAAGCACACCATTCTCCTGCCTCTACCTCCTCAGTGCTGAAATTACAAATGTGTACCACCACACATGGTTAAATTTTATTTTTGAATTAGTGACACTTAAATTGGCATTATATATTTTATATGTATAATTAATTTCATTCATTGTTTCTTAAGTCTTATCTAAATTTATATTTGTTCTGTGAGAATTTTCTGTTTTCAGATTTTTTTTCAGTACCATTCTGTACTAACTCCAACCCTGTTATGGACTCATTATTTTTGTTCCTCCAAAATACATAGGTTAAATCTCTAATTCCTAGTGCATTGGTTCTTGGAGGTATAGCTTTTGGGAAGAAATTATAATAGGGGAGGTCATAAGGGTGTAATTCCCAATGGTGGGATTAGTGTGCTTATAAGAAGAGACCAAATCTCATTTGTCTCTTCTATGTGAACTTATAGCAAGAAGGTTGCCATCTGCAAATGAGAAGAGGGACCTCATCAGACAATGAATCAATTAGCATCTTAGTATTAGCCTTTCTAGTCTCCAAAGCCAAGAGCAACATATT
>VMDO01031060.1:0-20534 GCA_007922755.1 Pedetes capensis
GGGAAACACTATTGTCAGTGCTTCTCTGCTGTGCATAGGGTTTTCAATGGCAGATTGATTTTTGGGAGGGGGTTGCCAGGTCCTTCTCCCAAGCCTGCAGCACCTGGTGTTCCCAGGCGGTCTCCCATCCAGGTACTAACCAGGCCCGGCCCTGCTTAGCTTCCGAGATCTGACGGGATCGGATTCCACAGGGCTATGGCTGCGGGCTTCTTTGAACATAAGTTTCCTATTTTAGCTTAATGACATTCCAGCCCGAGCCGAATGATTAAATATTGAAACAGGACCAGCGACCTGGAGTTTCATCTGGCTGATCAATTGAAGATGAGGCAGCAGAAGAAAATGCAAATGTCAAATTACCAAATCCAAACGAACACCATGCTGAGCCTTGGTAAAATGTCACAGGAGGTCCACCGGGGCATCGTGCATTATTTGGGACCTAAAGGAAAGAGGAAGAAGGGAACTGTCAGAATTCCCACCACCCAGTTCTGCCCAGGCAGCCAGCGCTGCTGAGAAAGGTCATCTGTGCTGACCGACAAGGGGCGGGTGGCAAGGGGTGGAGCTAGGGAGGGCAAAGCCAAGGGCAACAGCGTAGTTTCCTCCGGAGCTGCTGCCAGCAGGTGCCAGGACTCCCAGAGGCCATGGCTGGAGTCACTGGGACTGAGACAAAAGAAGTCATTTCCAGGCTACATTGCTAATAAATGACAGCTGTTGTTTACAAGAACGAAAGACTACAAAGGCCTAAATGCGCATGGGTCAGGAAGCCACTTAAGACCTTGCATTACGTAATGATGTGTCTTTTCAAGGGAGGGCTGGGATTTAGCTCAGTTGGTAGAGTGCTGCTTTGCAGTCTCTGAGGTCCGAAGTTTGATTCCCAGCACCGCAAAATAGGAGAAGGACGTGGCAACCCACTCCTAAGGCAATCCCGAAACAGTCAACCATTGAAAACCCTATGAGCGTCGCTATGAGTCGGACTCCACAACAACAACTTTTCAAGGGAACTCACTGCAGGAAGGTGGGAAAGGGGTTCTTTCTACAGAATACTCCATTGTACTGTTTCAGTTTTTTAAAACATGCATGTTCATCACCTGTTTTCTTTTGCCCTCTTTTCCTTCCTTCCTTCCTTCCTCCCTTCCTTCCTTTTCTTTCTCTTTTCTTTTTTCTTTCCTTCCTTCCGTCCTTTTCTTTCTTTTTTTCTTTCTTTCTTTCTTTCTTTCTTTCTTTCTTTCTTTCTTTCTTTCTTTCTTTCCTTCCTTCCTTCCTTCCTTTTCTTTCTTTCTCCTTCCTTCCTTCCTTCCTTTCTTTCTTTCTTTCCTTTTTTTTTCCAGTGTTTAGGGATCGAACCCAAGGCCTCACACATGCTAGGCAATCTCTCCAACCTCTTAGCTATATCCCCAGCCCTACATCATTTTAAACATGAAATATCACATACATTTTTAAAAAAATAGTGGAGGAATGTTTCATTTTGTTGTTCATAGGGTTGCTATGAGTTGGACCTGACTGGACCAACACCTAACAACGATTAAGATTAACAAACAAACCAAAACACAGGCAAACAAGCTTGACAAATGCTCTTTCTTAAGCCTGTCTTCACCACATCCTTGACTCAAAACATCAAAGCAGTAGATTTATTTGGAAGGTGGAGTCGAAATAGTTGAAGAATCATCTCATTACTCAAATTGTGAAATTAACTTTCAAAAATAGTTACCCCAGCAGCTCTTTCTGGACACAATTTTGTGGATGCAGATGCCATCTTTTCAAAATCAAGTTACATCTTTACTTAAATTCCTCCCACGTCGCACTTTCCCTGCCACAAAATTCACAATCCCCTGCTCACCACACAAGCACCTCGATGATGTAATAGCCTTCCTAATTCTGGCTTCTTTGAGTTTTTCCCCAATGTCCATCACTGAGGGAAGCCAACATATATTTAATGAATGAACGAATGAATGAAATTTAACTGTTTTTTTATTGTGTGTAGCAGGGGAGGATATTTGGGGATTAAAGCCAGGCCCTCATACTTTGTAAGTGCTCTACCACTGAGATGCATTGCCAGCCCATTTTCTATATTTTTATTTTTAGTTAGGGTCTTGCTGAGTTGTGCAGGCTGCCTCTGGCCTTGAACCTGCAATCCTCCAGCCTCAGCCTCCCCAGTAGCTGGGATTGTAGGCATGAGTTATCATGCCTGGCCAAGAAATTTAAACGCTGTGGCCTCTTTTCTCCCACTGCTTAGAATCACTGCCCTCCATTCTTTATATAAACCACACTTTTCACACTTTGCATGGACTGATATTTCTGCTTCAGATGCCTTTCCAGATTCTTTCTTCTCCAATCAGAAAATCTGAGCTCATCTTTCAAACCCCACTTCCCATGCTGTACCCTGGGTGCAATGTTCTTTTCTCTCTATATATAGCTCCAGTGTCTGTATTGAGTGTGTGGCTGAAATAATAGGAGCTGCAAATGGCATGTGCTATGGTCTGAATGTTTATGCCCCCTCCCTGCAAAGCCATACATTGGAACCCAAGACCCAGTGAGGTAGTATTATCAAGAGATGAGACTTTGAGGGGAAGGAGCAATGGGCAGGTAATGAAGGAATGAAAAAGAGCAGAGTACACAATATAGTGAAACCCACTATACTGTAGGCTAATTAAAAATTTTAAATATTTTTTAAAAAGAGGAGGGCCTTTAGGAAGTGATTAGATCAGGAGAGCTCTGCCCCCAGTGGGGTGAGTGCCCTTATAAGAGGGGCTGAAGGGACCAGCTTCCCCGACCTTGTAGCAAGAAACCACTATCTGCTGCGAGCGGTGGTGCACACCTGTAGTCCCAGCGGCTTGGGAGGTGGAGGCAGGAGGATCGCAAGTTTGAGACCAGAGGCAGTCTGCATAACTTAGCAAGACCCTGTCTCAAAAAGTAAAAAAATGGGCTGAGGGTGCAACTCAGTGGTCCAACACTTGCAAAGCATGCAAGTGCAAGGCCCTGGGTTCAACCCCCAGTACGACAAAAACAAAACAAAACAAAATAAAACAAAGAAACAAACAAACAAAACAAAGCACTATCTGTGAGGAGCTGACGGTCACCATGCCCTGCATCTGCCAGCACCTTTCTCTTGGAGTTTGCAGCCTCTAGAACTATGAGTGCCTGCAGCTATAGCCCTGTGGCATCCGATCCCGTCAGATCTCAGAAGCTAAGCAGGATCAGGCCTGGTTAGTACCTGGATGGGAGACCGCCTGGGAACACCAGAAGCTGTAGGCTTGGGAGAAGGACCTGGCAACCCCCTCCCAAAAATCAATCTGCCATTGAAAACCCTATGAACAGCAGAGAAGCATTAACAATAGTGTTTCCCCTGTTGTACAGAGGATTGCTATGAGTCGGATACCTACTTGACGGCACCTAACAACAACAACAACAACAAGAACTATGAGTGATACATTCTGTTGTTTATCAATCACCCAGTGCAAGGTGTTTTGTTATAATGGCCTGAGTGAACTCACACAGATGCATGCAGTCTCAGGGATTTGTGGCTCCAGGTGTTGAGGTGTTATGATTTAAATTTAAAATGTCCCCCAACGGTGCTATGTTTGAACATTTGGTCCTCAGCTGGTGGCACTATTTGTGGCAGCTATGGAATGTTGGGAGGTGGGATTCTAGCTTTGTGGAAGCAGCTCTCGTGGGGGGGGGGGCGGGCCTGTGGAGGTGAAACCAGGATGTATGGTTCTGGTTGCTCTCTCTGCTCTCTCCTTCCTGATCTGCCCTGATGTGAGGTTTTCTGCCACAGCCTGGAGTGAGACTACCATAGCCAAGGCGTGCCTGGGGTCAGCAGAGGCTGGAAGAAGTAAGGACAGAGCTTCAGAGGAGACATGGCCCATGCTGACACCATGCCTGCTCTGACACTACGCCACACTCCTGCCTTGTCTCCATACACAGAAATCCTCTGTGAGCTCCCAATAAATCTCTCCCTTTACAAGTTTGTTTTGGTTGATTTCTCATCACAGCAACATATCACCTGGCTAATACATGGGGCCATCTTCTGCTCATCCTTCTCACGCTCAGAATTTCAGGATTGAACCACCGGTCAGGTAACCAAAATCCCTGGAAGGGAGACATGGGTTTTCCCCAGGATAGAAAAGGAAACATTTATATCAAAATGAGGTCAAACAGCTCACAACAAGGCTGCTGAATCGAGCCATGAGGTGGCCCCTACCTGCCAGGTACATCTCTAAATGTACTCCCTGGGGTCAACGGGATGTCCAGGGTCCACTTGGATCAGCAGTGTTATCTTCGGCAAAGCACCAAGTGGTTTCACAGAGGCCTGGGGACCAGGATATTGTTGGCTTGTATTTCTCACCTCTCGTTTCTCAGCTGGCTCGTAGGCTAGAACTGGGACAAGTTTGGCTGTGCTCAGCTTGTAGGAGGGCAGACCCTGGGCTTGGAGAAGGGAAGCAGGGAAAGGCAGCTGTAATTTGGCTAAGAGGCAGAGGCGTTCAGCACAGAGAGGGTCATGGGTGAGTTATACACTTCGGTTTCCATCTGCTCACTTTTCTTGCGGTCCCAAATCGGGCATTATTCTCCTTTCTTTGCCTCATGGAAAAGTCACAGGAAATCACTGGGGAGCAAACCCAGGAGGGAAGAGTTTATCTTGGATGAGAGGGGCTGAGGTGGGTGGTGGGACAGGGAATGGTTTCAGAGGTGCCTGAGTTCACCAAATGGTCAGGCAGATGCTTCTGGTCATTTCCTGCACTTGTTTCCCAACTAAGGAAACCCACCTGAAAACAGCCCACAGAGCATATCCAGATTTTGCTGGTTTTACATGTGTGTTGTGGTGTGTGTGTGCTATGCAGGTTTATCACACATGTAGACTTGGGTAACCACCATCCGTAGATTGTACTCTTACTTCATTTTCCTTGCCTTGAAAATTCAGGGCCCCACGGATATCCCCTTAGGAACTCATTGTGGGGCTGTGGGGCATTTCAGTGCATTCTAAGAACCACGGGATTATATAATAGTGCTGTTTAAGCATCCCATGGAGATATAGAGCCGTTCCATGGCCAGCGTTCTTCTGGATCATTCCTTCACAGCCACATGTGCCTTCCTCCCCGTCCCCATCCCTAATCCTGGCAACCACCAATCTGTTCCCCACTTTTATAGTTTGATTTCAAGAATGTGATATAAATGGAATCATACCCTGTGTAACCATTTGGCTTCTTTTTACTCAGCATTATTAGGAAGGAAACGCTTTCAAAAGAGCCAATTCTTCATATCAATCGACACAGATGTGGCTCTTCAGGGCTTACTCCACAGCTGTCTGATTTGTGGAAAACCTCAAGTGGGGCAGGCAGCCAACCTGTAGGCCAGGGCACCATTGGCTGAGGGTGAGGATTTTAGGTGGGAGGGAGGAGGGCTGATGATGACAGTGATGGTGGTGATGAAGAGGGGGAGGAGGATGAAGAGGGCAGTGATGATTATGACCACGATGAGGATGATGGTGACTGGACAATACTGACAGTGGAGAAGGTCATAATGAGGGTGGGGAGAAGGATCACAGTGGTGACAGTCACACTGATAATAAAAGTGACAATAATCCTGGTAAATATTATGATGCCAGTGACACTATGAATGAACACGATGATAGGAGGGAAATTAGAAAATAATTTGACTAGCATGGTATTGACTGGACAATTTGTAGCATTACATACAAGTAATAGAAAAGAAGAGCATTCTCAAACCCACAATATACGCTTAAAAAGCTATAAAAAAAAGAACCAGGGGCAGGGGCGCATGCCTGTAATCCCAGCAACTTGGGAGACGGAGGCAGGAGGATTGCAAGTTTGAAACCAAAGGCAGTCTGTGTAATTTAGCAAGACCCTGTCTCAAAAAGTAAAAAAAAAGGGGGGGGGGCTGAGGGTGCAGCTCAGTGGTACAGCACTTGGAAAGCATGCAAGCACAAGGCCCTGGGTTTGAAGTCCAGTACTGCAAAAATAAAAAAATAAAATAAAATAAGAAGCTAGGAAAAAAGCAAACAAAGCCAAAGTAGGAGGAAGGAAATGAGAGTAAGGAACTGCTAAAGATGTTTATGGTGTGCTTTGGTGATACGACTCTGGGATGGGTTCAATTGTATTCCCCAAAAGAGTATGTTAAAGTCCAACCCCTGATATCTAGGTGACCTTTTTGGAAAGAGTCTTTTCAGATATAATCAAGTTATGATGAAGCCATACTGGAGTAGAGTAGGATCTACTCCACTATGACTTTTGTTCTTCCAAGAGAAAATCCACTGAGAGGTCCACAGAGAAGAGAATGCCACATGAAGACAGAGACCCACAGAGGGAAGAGGCCATGGGAAGATGGAGACAGAGCCTGGAATGAGGCTGCCACAGTCAAGGAATGCTTGGGGCCAGCAGGGGCTGGAAGAAGTAAGGACAGAGCTACCCCTAGAAGCCTCAGAGGGGACATGGCCCTGCTGACACCTTGACTTCAGACTTTGGGCATCCAAAATTGTGAAAGAGTGAATAATCATATGGTCTCCTATGCTGGGAAAGACAGATCAAAGAGAAATTTGGTTGCATTCATCATCAAAAGAGACATCTCAAGATCTGTCCTGAACTACAATGCTATCAGTGATAGAATAATATCCATAGGCCTACAAGGAAGGCCAGTTAATATGAGTATAATTAAAATTTATGCATCTACCATTAAGGCTACAAATGAAGATAAGGAAGATTTTTACCAGCTTCTGCAGTCTGAAAGAGATCAAACACGCAATTAGGATGTACTGATAATTCCTAGTAACTGGAATGTAAAAGTTGGAAACAAAGAGGCAGGCTCAGTAGTTGGAAAATATGGCCTGGGTGACAGAAACAATGTTGGAGATCACATGATAGAATTTTGTCAGAGCAATGACCTTTTCATTGCAAATACATTTTTTCACCAATGTAAATGGTGACTATACACATGGACCTTACCAGATGGAACATACAGGAACCAAATTGACTATATTTATGGAAAGAGAAGATGAAAAACTCAATATCAAAAGTCACAACAAGAGCAGGTGCTGATTGTGGATCAGACCATCAACTGCTCATATGCAGGTCCAAACTGAAACTGAAGAAGATTAGAACAAGTGTACAAGAGCCAATGTCTGACCTTGAGTATATCCCACCTGAGTTCGGAGACCACCTCAAGAACAGATTTGATGGATTAGACACTAATGATCGAAGACCAGACAAGTTCTAGCATGATAGCAAAGATATCATTCATGAGGAAAGCAAAAGGTTAATAAAAAGAAAAAAGAAAAGACAAAATTACATGTCAAACTCTTTTGACAAACTTGAACATTGAGCAGCTAAAGTAAAAAGAAGTTAGAGAACTAAACAGAAGATTTCAAAAAGGGCATCTCGAGAAGACAAAACCAAATATTATAATGATATGTGCATAGCACTGGAGATAGAAAACCAAAAGGGAAGAACACACTCTGTTTTTGTCAAGCTTAAGAAACTGATAAAAAAATTCAACCCTCAAGTAGCAATAGTGAAGGAATCTACAAGGAAAATATTAAATGATGAAACAAATGTCAAAAGAAGATAGAAGGAATACAGAGTCATCACACCAAAAAGAATTGGTGGATGACCAACAATTTCAAGAGGTTGCATATGACTAGGAACCAATGATACTCAAAGAAGAAGTGGAAGCTGTCTTGAAGACACTGGCAAAACACCAGGCTCCAGGAATTGATGAAATACCAATTGAGATGTTTCAACAAACAGATGCAGCACTGGAAGTGGTTATTTGTTTATGCCAAGAGATTTGGAAAACAGCTACCTGGCCAACTGATTGTAAGAAATCCATATTTGTGCCCATTCCCAAGAAAGGGCATCCAACCAAATATGGAAATTACTGAATGATATCATTAATATCACATACAAGTGAAATTTTGCTAAAGATCATTCAAAAGTGATTGCAGCTGTATATAGACAGGGAACTGCTAGAAAATCAAGTCAGATTCTGAAGAGGGCATGGAACCAGGGATGTCATTGCTAATGTCAGATGGATATTAGCCGAAAGCATAGAACACCAAAAAGATGTCTGCCTATGTTGTACTAAATATGCACAGGCACTTGACTGTGTGGATCATAACAAATTATGGATAGTATTGCAAAGAATGAGAATACCAGAGCACTTAATTGGACCAAGAGGCAGTCATTTGAACAGAAAAAAGAAACACTGTGTGGTTTAAATTCAAAAAAGGTATGCCTCAGGGCGGTATCCTTTCACTATATCTCTTCAATCTCTATGCTGAGCAAATAATCCAGGAAGCTGGACTTTATGAAGAAGAATGAGGCATCATGATTGGAGGAGACTCATTAACAACCTGTATTATGCAGGCGACACAGCTTTGCTTGCTGGAAGTGAAGAGGATTTGAAACATTTACTGATGAAGATCAAAGAACACAGCCTTCAGTATGGATTGCCTCTCAACATCAAGAAACCTTGGTTCTACAATCAACACCCACAGAAGCAGCAGTCAATAAATCAAAAGAAGCATTGCATTGAGAAAAGCTATTGCAAAAGACATCTTTAAAGTGTTGGAAAGTAAATCTGTCACGTTCAAGATGAAGGTAAGCCTGAGTCATGCCATGGTATTTTCAGTCACATCATATGGTTGTGAAAGCTGGACATTGAATATGGGAGACAGAAGAAGAATTGATGCTTTTGAATTATGGTGCTGGAGACAAATGTTGAATATATCATGGGCTGACAAAAGAACCAACAGATCTGTCCTACAAGCAGTGCAACCAGAGTGTTCCTTGGAAGCAAGAATGGCTAGACTGTGCAATACATATTTTGGACATGTAGTCTGGAGGGACTAATCCCTGGAGAAGGCCATCATGTTTGGGAGAGTTGCAGGTCTACGAAAAAAAAAAAAAGACCCTTAACTAGATGGATTGTCACAGTGCCTGCAACAATGGGCTTAAACATAAATAAGATCGTGTGCCTGGCATACAATCAGAGAGTGTTTTGTTCTATTATACATAGTTTCTCTATGAGTCAGTCCTGACTTGAGGGCACCTAACAACAACAACAACAACAATTATTTATACTCCCTTATATGTTTTTCTAAACATCTTGATACCCAGGAAAACATCAATACCCAGGAAAGCCAGCTCTTAAAAATTAAATTGCTCCAAAATCGAGGTGATTCCAAAGTTGTATATTCATGTTTATTAAAAAATAAATAAATAAAACAACCATTGCAATGCTGTGCATGGGGGCTCATGCCTGTAATTTGCCTGTTATTCCAGCGACTCCAGAGATGGAGGCAGGAGAACAGTGAATTTGAAGCCAGAGGCAACCTGCATAACTTAGTGAGACTGCAACTCAGTATAAAAAATTTTTTAACATGGAGCTGAGGATGCTGCCCAGCGGCAGAGCAAAGCATGTGGGAGGCTCTGGATTCAACCGTCAAGTACTGCAAAAAAAAGAAGAATATGAAGAAGAGGGAGGAGGAGGTGGAGGAGGAGGAGGAGGAAGAGGGGGAGAAGGAGGAGGGGAAAAACTGGTGCACATTATCTAAATTTAAACTTTATCTTATTCAAATAAACAGGCATAAATATAATACTTGCTTATTTTCTGCCTTTTGTCTTAAAAACAGTCAACACACAAATCTTATTTTTAAAAACTAAGCACACCTTACATTTTTTAAAAAAAATGCTTGATGAAAGATAGGTTACTTAAATCTTCGAAATACTAAGTAATTTGAATCTGCCCACTAATTCTGTTTCTAGAATTCTAAATAACTATATTGTTATCTGTGGTAACATAAACAGAATTGACATTTTGCTTTTAATAAATGTAAACCCGAAATTTATGTCTAGAAATGCTTGATTTAGTTTTTTAATCTAAAAAGTTTGCACAGTAGGTAGTGGTTATATGCATTTATTTTATAGTTTGTAAGTTTTCTATTTAAATGTTCTATAATTTGTGTAGTTGTCACATCCATAGAAATTAAGCCTTCATTGTTCCCAATGTTTCTCTGTTTCTTACTGCATACACCTTTGGAATCACCTCGATTTTGGAGCGATTGACTTTTTAAGAGCTGTTTCTCCTGGGTATTGATGAATTACTTTAAGAAAGCATTGTGCAGCCGCACTGCTTATATAAACCAAATGGAAAAAGAGTGTATGAGGTTTTTCCTTCATATCAGATGAGTGTTGTGACTGAATGGAATGATTTAATGAGATTTCTAAAAGTTTTCTTTTTTAAGAAATAAGCTATTAGGAATCTTCTGTGGGAAATAAAACATAAGGTTACCCAAAAGAGCTGAAAGTAATAGGACTGGGTGAAAAATATAGCAGAGAAATACTCATAAAAGAGACCTGGAGCAGCTATATGAGGTTTAAATGGAATTAACTTCAAGGCAAAAAAATGATTAGTAATAAATAAGATTAATGTATAATGGCAAAGAAAAGATTACCTGAGCAGAAATAGCCATTTTAAATGGATATGTATCAGGTCATATAGCCTCAAAATGTATAATAAAATAAAAACTGAAAGAATAAGAAACCATTGCCGGGTGTGGTGGCGCACACCTGTAATCCCAGCCACTCGGGAAGCAGAGGCGGAAGGATCGCAAGTTCGAGACCAGAGGCAGTCTGCGTAATTTAGCGAGACCCTGTCTCAAAAAAAAAAGAAAGTTGAAAAATGGGCTCAGTGGTACAGCACTTGGAAAGCATGCAAGTGCGAGACTCTGGGTTCAACTGCCAGTATAGGAAAATAAAAAAAAATAAAATAAACCATTCATCAGTTTGGCCAACATTTTACTTTTTATATTTGTGGGGAATGACTGATGAAAGTGTAAGAGGCAGTAACTTGGGAAAACAATGTGGTGTGATGGGGAAAACCCCTCAACCTTGAATTCCCACCCCTGCAGTCACTGCAGAGGCCCGTCCTTCTCTTCCCAGGGGCAAGGTCAAGGGTATTCATTCATTGAAAGCTTGCTTGATAACTGGGAAAAATGGAAAATGACTTTACAGGAGACCAGATAAACTGTGGAATATTGGTATAGTTGGATATGAACGAATGGAGGCGCTCCGTGAGACGATATGAAATCTTGTGACAATGTGGCATCTCAAAACCATAATGTTGTCCAGCAATAAAAAGCTATAATTGTTTGTTGAGTTATTTTCCTGGCTTACATTTCCTCTAATTAATAGCACAGATGCCTGGATTCCTGGGTGGTATGACTCTGGGCGCATGTCCAGGCCAGTCTGCCTGCTGTGCCGTAAGATGCTGTCTTACCCAGCAGTGTGCCCTCTCTCACTGGAGTGAATGGGACTTAACAGCTGGGGGAAGGAGAGAGCGGGTACTTCTGGTACAGAAATCCAACAGATTCATGGAGAAATTCCTCTTAGGGAATGCATGGAGAATCTTCTGGAAGAGGAATTTATATCATCGAGTGCTCTTCCCCTTGTTCTGCAGGTGGAGAAATGCAGGCTTGGAGAGAAGGGTCTGCCCAGAGTCAAGAAGTCCGTCCAAGTCCGTGTGTCCGGCCTGGGAGTGGCATGCGTGCATTCTCAGTATCAGGTAAGGTTGGCCGGGTTCCGTGTTTTGCAAACATCAAACATCTCCTTCTTGTCTTTTCTTGAAGAAGAGCCTCACTATAAACAAGGTAGAGCCCACAATGTGACAGATGCCTCTTTGGGGCAAGGAGAGGAGTGAGGTACCCCCACTCCGGGATGGGGGTACTCAGCCAAGAATTCAAAAGATAGATCACTCTGAGCTGGGGACATTATAGGGTGTGGACAGTAGAGGAGGGAGAGGACGGAGCAGTGTGCTGGGCAGACAGAACTAGAGTCTGACTCCTGGTGACCCTCATGGGGTTTTCAATGGCTGATCGTTTCGGGATTGCCTTGGGAGTGAGTTGCCACAACCTTCTCCCATTTTGCGGTGCTGGGAATCGAACTTGGGACTTCAGAGACTGCAGAGCAGCGCTCTACCAACTGAGCTAAATCCCAGCCCCTAACCAATGGTAGCTTGTTGTTAAACCCTTTAGAACTACGAGCAAGTCAGAGACTACAGCTGGTCCCGAGGCTTCCCAAATCGTGATGGCACCCCGTGGTTTCTGCCTCAATCTGTGGGTCTCCAGCTTGCAGTGACCTGCAGAACTCCCTCAGGCCAGGATGCCCACACCAGTGACTCACAGTGGTGGCCGCTCCTATGAGGAGGAGAAGGGGCTGGAGGTGGGGGAGAGTGGGCAGGGAGGAGGGGCATCCCCAGTGGCAACAGACATGAGCCATGATGTCACTTCAGTATTTAGAGTGGCAGGTGGACTATGGGGAAGGACTGGTGCTGCCCTTGAATCTGTCATACTAAGCTGAGCCTCGGGCCAGGGGCCAGGTCCCATGCATTTGTGCTCCTGGAACCTGGCATAGTGCCTTGTCCAGAGCAGGTGCACAGGGAACACCAGGTGAAGTAAGGAACATGCAATTGTCTTGGAGGAGGGGCAGCCCTCCTGTTCCGTTTATGTAGAAGGCTTTTGCTGTGGTGATTTGTGCCTTGGCAAAGTAGAAATCATAATACCAACTCCCCAATCATTGTGAGTCTCAATGAGATAAAAAAGAGGAAGAGGTACATGGCTGCAGTGAAGGCTTCCTAAGCCTCCAGCAATGCGACCCTGGTGTCTGATTCTGTCAGATCTCAGACGCCAAGCAAGGTCAGCCTGTTTAGTCCTTGGATAGCAGACCACCTTGGAATATCCGGTATGGTAGGCTTGGGAGAAGGACCTAAAAGCCCACTTCTGAAACAATCAGCCATTGAAAACCCTATGAATAGCAGAGAAGCACTGACAATAGTACAAGGCATGGCACAGTGTTGGGTAGTATTTTGTCTGTTGTACACAGGGTCACTGAGTCAGACCCAACTGCACAGCATCTAACGACAGCAAGGCTTTCTAGGGGTAAGGCTCACCTTGCAGAACTGCTGGCTCAGGGGCCTTTGCCAGAACCTCCCCATCCAGAAGGAGACCCCAGGCCTGGCCCCAACCCCTGCCAGCTGAATGGGCTGGGCTGAACGTCACAGATCTGTGCAGCTCCTCCAGATCGACTTAACTTCAGCAGATACGCAGGGCAGAGAGCGCCTTGGTTGGACCAGCCCTTGGTAAGGGCTTCTATCTTTTCTTCCCCATCAGACTCTTTTGGGGAGAGGCTGTGTCTTGCTCCTTTGCTCTGTTGTGTGCAAACAGGACCTGGTGTAGCTGTTGGTCATGAGTGGCTCCCACGCCCTCTGCCTGGTGGCTCCACGCAGACACATCCTTGTTGACTCCATCTGTGGTCATTCATTTCTTCGTGTCTGGTTACTGCATACGGATCCTCTGCTCCGTGCTCGGCACCGAGCACATAAAAATGAACAAGGCAAGACAAACTTCTTGTTGTTGTTAGGTGCCGTCGAGTCGGTATCCGACTCATAGTGACCCTCTGTACAACAGGGGAAACACTATTGTCAGTGCTTCTCTGCTGATCATAGGGTTTTCAATGGCATATTGATTTTTGGGAGGGGGTTGCCAGGTCCTTCTCCCAAGCCTACAGCTTCTGGTGTTCCCAGGCAGTCTCCCATCCAGGTACTAACCAGGCCCCACCCTGCTTAGCTTCTGAGATCTGACGGGATCGGATGCCACAGGGCTACCGCTGCAGGCATAAGACAACCCTGGAGGAGCGAATCTCAGCAGAGGATGCAGGATGCACATAAACGCCTTAGCGCCAGGGTGAGTGCTCCCTGAGCACAGTCCTCAGTGTGGTGTGGCCCAGAGAAGTGGCCTAAGGTGGGCAGTCCAGAGCTGAGGGGTGAAGGACTTAGGGGGAGAGGGTGGCTTTAAAGGTAGAGTCGCATTTGAGTTGTGTCTTGAAAGATATCCAGGGCACGAAGTGCAAGGCTTGTAGAATGGCAGAGAGGGAAGAATACTAGTTGTTGTTGTTGTTAGGTGCCGTTGAGTCAGAGTCTGACTCATAGCGACCCTCATAGGGTTTTCAATGGCTGATTGTTTTGGGATCATCTCGGGGGTGGATTGCCAGGTCCTTCTCCCATTTTGCAGTGCTGGGAATCGAACTTGAGACCTCAGAGACTGCAGCACAGTGCTCTACTTACTGGGCTAAATCCCAGCCCAAATACTAGTTAGTGAGTGGTATTTTCGGGGGAGTAGAGCACATGGTTTGCTGGAAGACAGGCTGGGCCTTTGGGTTGTTGGCTTGGAGCCACAAATACCCCTGAGGAGTTTGGGTTCCGTGGTACGGACAATGGGCCAGTGGAGTAAAGGTTTATGGGGTTGGAGGAGGCTGACTCAGCCCAATGGTGTCATGGGCAGTGGCCAGGAGTGGGCACCCAAGGTGAGGGAGGGAATCAAGAGACCATCCCAGGCACCAGAGAAGACAAAGCTCTGAACCACGGAGGGGACATTATGCTGAGGAGGAGTCGGTGCTCTGCCTGGCTGTGGTCCTAAGAGCTATACTGAAGGTCTGACTCCCCGGCTTTCCATCCCTGGCCTCCTTAGCTTGAGACTCAGGCTAATTCTCTTGACCCCAAACCGTATTAACTGAAGTGATCGAAAGTGCCACCCTTGATTAAGATGGATAAGAAGCTTCGGAAATGCGCGGGGTTGAGCTGTGGGTGGACCCTGCAGCAGACTGGCCCCATGATGGGTGATTAATTTGTAAGTTACTCATCCCCAGAAGCCCTTGATCAAAGCTAATGGCCAGACACTTGAGAAGTACTTGAGCGTTTTCTAGCTGAGCGGCACCAGGCTGGATGAACTCTGAAGCATCTCCAGAGTCTAATCCTCTACAATCCGAATGTCCAGACCAATGGCCGAGGACAAACTCTGCTCTCCATGGGCTCCGTCCCTAAGACGTTAGCCTGTGGTCAGAAGGCAGAATCGGGCTTTGGAAGGCAGTTTGATGTGCACAGAAAAGGGCTGCCGCGGGAAGCCCACTGTACCGGTGACTCATCTTACTGACGGATCTTTCCAAGCTGTCAGAGCTCAAGGAAGAGATCCACTGTCAGACCCCAGAGAGAGAAAGGACAGCACCAGCTCACTCTGTGACACTCTTTAACACAGTCTTGCCTCCGTCAGTGCCTTCCCTGAGTCGTCTTTTCCTAAAGTGGGGAAGGAAGTCCCAGAGGGGCCTGAGGAGCCTGGAGCGCCACCAGCTCCATGCGGGTCAAGGCTGTGTCCTATGGTAGAGAGGCGCCTCTACCATAGGAAAGGAGCCTGGGTCCATGTGCATAGAAAGCCTCCGAGGAGCCAGGATCAGGATCCCCTCCCCCTGGAGGCCTGGCTGCCATGAGGGTCCATGTTTTCTGGTCCCCACAGCCTGAATAAAGATAGAATAGAAATGTCATGATTTGTTCTGGTAATTCTCAAAAATCTGTTGAGGCTCTTTGGTCCACACCCAGAGGGTCAAGGTGAGTGTAATTATCCTCCAATTTTGGGGAGCACTGAGGATAGCTGGGCATCCGGCCCAGCCTCAGCTAGTATTGACAGTCAGCGCCTCAAGGACACAAGTAGAACAAGGTATGGCCAGCCCGAACTCATTCTCTAACCTGCCCCACCTCCCTCCTATTGTCCTTTTCCTAAAGCCCCGGCTTCCATCAACTGGGACACTTGTCCACCCTTCCCCCAAGCCTTTCCCAGCCTCTGAAGGTTCCCCTTGGTTCCTCTGGCATTTCAATGTCCTAGTTGCTATTCGGGCTGGGATTTCGCTCAGTTGGTAGAGCGCTGCACTGCAGTCTCTGAGGTCCGGAGTTCGATTCCCAGCACCCCAAAAATGGGAGAAGGTCCTGGCAATCCACTCCCAAGGCAATCCCGAAATAGTCAGCCATTGAAAACCCTATGAGGGTCGCTATGAGTCGGATACCGACTCAATGGCACCTAACAACAACAAGTTGCTACTCAGTGATTTCTCAGTTCAATAATCCAGTTACTTGGAGCGAATCTCCTTTCCCCTAACTTATCCAGAACTTCCTACTTTGGTCTTTCCTTACGCTGACCCCACAGTCTTGCCCCTAGTTCATACCCTGGAGCTATTGCTCCTCACTTGAAGCCTGCTGGGATACCACCCTTCCATGAGCCATGTTTCCAATGCTCAACTGAAAAGAAACTTTCTTTGGGGCTCTTATAAAATGTCGTATCTATAACGATGAGATGAGACCTCTTCGCCTATATTACAGTGACTCACACAACTGTCCCATGTCAATGCCACAGGCTCCTTGAGATCATGAAGAACATCAAATCCAAACTCATATCTCTCATTTGAGGAAGGATGCCTCAGGCAAAGTGGGTGCTTCTGTAACGATTATGGAAAAGTTCATCGTCATACCTAAGCTTCTTACCACGTAAGCGTGCTCCAGATCCCCCTGGAGAGAGGAATATTCTGTCAAGCTCATATATTACCTGTACACAGCTCTCTCTAAAGCTCCAGTGGGTTTTCTGATGTGGTCACGAGCGGACTGCATGATATACATACAGGCAGGGACCCTAAAATTTCTTCAAGGACACTGTTAAGACAAGTACCCCTTCCATTTATGAAGAATTCATTTTTCCTTTCGTGTTATGAAAAATCCATTTAAAGACCACAAAAATGCAAGGGAAATAAAAAAGGGTAGAAAGATTTCTGTAAATACCTTTGGGCCGGTACGAGCTGTACATAGCTTCAACCCATGTGCCCTGGCATTTTCTCTCTAATGACAAAAACACATGGCCTGATGAAAATGGAAACAGAGTGCCGATTGTCTGTGCATTGAGATTTTGTGTGAGTGCTTGAAAATACAATTAGCTAATTTTTTAAAGGCCTTAGCAAATCGTTTCTGTCCCAAGTGCAATGGCATTATTGGACACAATCGAACACTTGAGGAGGCCAATAGTGCAAAAAGTTGACATTTTTCCCTTGCATTAATAATGGAGAATGATTGAGGAGCAGAGAAAAAGGGAGCATGTGCCAGCACTGGGCAGAGAATAGCACCAAGCCGTTCCGTTGGCCCTGGAGAAAATGGAATGGGAAGGGTGTTTGAAATCGCTTCCGGACCATCTCAGCCTGCCCATCCGAACTCTTCTCCCCCTATCCACTTTGCTTCTTTTTGACCCAAAGCTGGGTCCCTCCCAGGAGGCATAAGGGGCGCCCACTTGGGAATCTTCCGTAGCTGCAGGTAGTGCCTGGCACACGTGGTCAGCTGCCTGGGTGCTGCTTATACTGCCTGAGGCTCAGAAGCCCAGCCCTCAGCTTTCCCTTGCTGTCCAAGAAGGCGCGAGTCAGGTACTGCCATCCAGCAAGCAGACGCCAATGTCCTTATATCAGCTCTGCCACTGTGATCTACGCCTTCAAGCAGGGCTTTGTCTGTCAGTGGAGAGGGAGAGAGTGACATTTTTCAGGGTCCAAAGCAGTCCCTCCCTTATTGCTTCCGACAGGCAGAAGCAGACGCCGGCTCCCGTTCTCTTGGAAGAGCTCCGGCCCACGCAGAACTCCAGGATCAAGTCCTTAGATTTTTTTCCCCAGTAATGAGACAGGTTTCAGCTGTTTCAGCAGCCAGTTTCCACCTCTGTAATTGGGCTCAGCGTGCAGTCCATCCAGCTCCAGCCCTTGGATTGCTGGGGGCACATGATGGGTCCCCAGGAGACCTTAGGGCCCGCTTCGAATGGAGCTGCTGGGTGGGAGACTTCCCCAGCTGGGGACAATGGGAAACTCCCTTGAGAATGTAGAAGAAATGGCAAGGGCCGGGGGTAAATGAAGCAATGGTGGCATTGTGAGCCACCCGGCAGCCCTCAGTATAAAGTGGGAGGTAGGAGCCTGTGGAGATCTCTTGGTGTGTGATTCTGCCATGGTCACACGGTCAGAGACGTGGCAGACCCAAACCATGGAACTGGGGACATGGAGAGACCCTAACTCCCTCAGATCTCACTGGAAAATCTCCTTCTTTCAAAGGAGCAGGAAACAGAAAGGGGCTGGCAGGCTTCTGTGACAGATCCCAGCCTCTAGGCCTCAACTCAGTGCAGACCCGGAAATAGCTTAGCCTGCATCCCGGCCGGGGCAGCAGGGCAAAAGGAAGGGTGGAAACTTCGAGTCCTTTTCTGTGAGACAGAGTCCAGCTGCACCCTCACTAGCAGAGTGACTTGGGCAGAGATTTCATCTCTCCCAGCCTTAGTTTCCCCACTGGCAAAACAAGATGCCCGCAACTCCCTCACAGGGCTGTGGGGAGGATGAAATGCCCAGCAGCCAGAGTCAAGAAAGGGCCCACGAAAGGTGTGTCTCTAGGCTGCTCTGGCAGAAGCTCCGTCAGCACTGGGGCCAGTTCCATGCAGGATGGAGCACCGTTCTTGCCCGCAGGGCTGGGGACACAGTGGCAGGCCAAGCAGATGTCTTCTGGGTATGGTGACAGCTCCTCTACAGGGCTCCGGGCCACAGCAAATGTTAGCGTACACACATCTCTTCACACCACTCTTATTGTTGTTGTTGTTAGGTGCCGTCGAGTCGGTATCTGACTCATAGCGACCCTCATAGGGTTTTCAATGGCTGTTTTGAGATTGCCTTGGGAGTGGATTGCCACGTCCTTCTCCCATTTTTGTGGTGCTGGGAATCGAACTCAGGACCTCAGAGACTGCAGTGCAGCACTCTACCAACTGAGCTAAATCCCAGCCTGCCACTCTTATTAGTGAGAATCTTTTGTGTCCCAACTGTGGTGCTGGTCAGGGACTGCCCTGGGATGAGACCAATGCGGGCCAGCCTCATGGCACTTATGGGCTAAGACAGGGTTTGAACAGTAAAGGGCTGCCTCTTAAAGGAGAGTTTTGCTTTCAGTTGTCTTTATTGTAATATTACTTATATTCAAATATGGAGTTATGATCCAGTTTGTAGGAAGCTCCCACACAGCTATGGAATAAAGCAAATTTATAAACAAAATGTAAATGAAAAAAACCCCAATAACTTCTGAATTATAACATTAGTTTTATTTAATGAACGATGCTATTTTGCTGAAACGAAATGTCCAATTTGGGACTTAAAAGTAGAACAATATCAGGGCACAGTGGCACATGACACTGTGGAAAGCTGAGGCAGAAGGATCACAAATTTGAGGCCAGAGGCAGCCTGTGTAACTTGCTGAGACTTTGTCTCAAAATAAGTAAATAGAAAACTGGCTGGGGGTGCAGCCCAATGGTAGAGCACTTGCTAAGTATGTGCAAGGCCCTGGGGTTCATCCCCAAAGTACCACTAAATAAATAAGTAAGTAAGTAAGTAAATAAATAAATGTAGAAAGAAATTGTCTCATGTCTAATTGTATATTTAATCTAAATTCTGATTTTAATGAAATGCATTTGCATACTGGATGGGAGAAAATATTTGCAAATTATATATGTATATATGTGTATATATATGTATATATGTGTGTGTATATATATGTGCGGCTGGGATTTAGCTCAGTTGGTAGAGCACTGTGCTGCAGTCTCTGAGGTCCCGAGTTCAATTCCCAGCACCACCAAAAGGTGGGAGAAGGACCTGGCAATCCACTCCCAATGCAATCCCAAAACAGCCATTGAAAACCCTATGAGGGTCTCTATGAGTCGGATACTGACTCGACCTCACCTAACAAAAACAATATATATGTATGTGTGTATGTGTGTGTATATATATATGTATGTGTGTATGTGTGTGTATATATATGTGTGTGTATGTATATATATATGTATATATATATATATATATATATGTATATCTTGTATCCAAAATACATAAGGAACTTTTACAAGTGAGTAATTAAAGGCCAAATAATCCAATTTTAGAAATGAGTAAAGAATTTGAATAGATATTTTTCCAAAGAAATAGCCAACCAGCATATGAGGGATGCTCAACGTTATTAGTCATCAAAGAAATGCAAATCAAAACCAGGAGGAGATGCCACTTCCCACCAACAGGGATGGCTATGTCAACCTAAATAATAGGCAGAGAGAAATTCCCCAGAGGTGATGCATTCACTTGTGGGTGAACATGGCGGTGGGAAGACATGTGGGCATCCAAGGAGACGAGGAAGACAAGGGGCTTTAAAAGTAAAATGCAAGGGCTCACATTGTTGTTGTTGTTGTTAGGTGCCGTCGAGTTGGTATCCAACTCATAGCAACCCTCATAGGGTTTTCAATGGCTGACTGTTTCAGGATTGCCTTGGGAGTGGATTGCCACATCCTTCTCCCATTTTTGTGGTGTTGGGAATTGAACTTGGGACCTCAGAGACTGCAGTGCAGCGCTCTACCAACTGAGCTAAATCCCAGCCCCTTAGTTTGTAACAATTGTCCTTAGCTACAAAGATCAATAGCAAAGATGGTATTAGTCCAAGACTGGATAGGGAGTTGACGGCAGACACCCTCAAAGAAGTGCCTTTGTGTGCATAAGGTGTAAGGCTGTGGTGGCCTTTGGGCCATGTCGTGGCTCTGGCAGTCTTTCTAGGTAGTTCCCGTTAGGTGTACATGCATGCGATCCCCCAACCTTTTTTTTTTTTTTTTTTTTTTTTTTTTT
>VMDO01031061.1:0-20519 GCA_007922755.1 Pedetes capensis
GGAAGCAAAAATGGCCAAACTGCGTCTTACATATTTCGGACATGTAGTCAGGAGAGAACAATCCCTGGAGAAGGACATCATGTTTGGAAGAGTGGCAGGTCAACGGAAAAGAGGAAAACCTTCCACCAGATGGATTAACACAGTGTCTGCAACAATGGGCTTAAACATAAATAAGATGGTTTGCCTGGCACAGAATCGGGAAGTGTTTCTATCTGCTGTACATAGGGTCGCTATGAGTCGGAGTCGACTCGATGGCACCTAACAACAACAATAACAACCTTGTTCTGTGCTGTAGTCGCACTCGGAACTTCTCCGCTGGCGGAGAACTGCTCCGCCAGTTTCCGCTGAAAAGGAGCTCCCCTGTCGCGCGCACCTTAGCTGCCTCCACAAGCCCCCGACCTCTTCGCAGCACAGTGGAGTGATTTGGGCTCACCTCTGATGTGTCTGGGATCCGGGCATATGTGTGCCCAATTTTCTGTGGAGTTCGAGACCGTAGGCTTGACCCGCCGCAACAGAAAGGAGGGGATCCGCGTCTTAGCTCTAGACTTGGATCGCTGGCACCAGCTTCCCCGTTTGCTCCGTGGCCGCTATGGAGGGCGTTTGTAGGCCCCCTCACGGTGACTCACCTAGGAACTGTCGCATGTGTCCCGTAGGCATGGTGAGAGTGTGCTGCCAAGGTTGCACTCCGTATTGGGTCCGGGCCCGTGGGTGTGTGTGCGCGAAATCCCCTCCAAGTCTCTGGGATTCTATCCTCTGTCTGTGTGATGGCGAAATGGCAGCGGTCCTGCTGCTGGCCACTGTGTAGCTCCTCTGAAGCCTAATCCTTGATTTCAGTGCACGCCTAGTTTCATTCTCTATCTATCAAACTAAATTATCTCTGTTTCTATTTATTCAATTTGATTTTTAAACCCCTAATCGAGGCATCTTATTGCTCCGGAACAGAAGGTGTGTGTTATCTGTCCGCCATCTTGACTCTGCCCCCGAGGACCAATTTATGTACATATGAACTACTTATAAATGTCAATGCTCAAGTATGAACTAGAGTAATTTAGGAATTCTTAACAAGAAGAGATAGACCTATTATAATATAGAAAATGAAATACATAAAATTATGACGTAAAAATATTATAGCATGTATGATTTCTTTTATTCTTTAACACCTCTTTTCAGCAACCGTGAATTATTTAAAATATAATATTCTACACTTTGTTTTCATAAAAGATTTTATATTTGATAACATCAACTGACAAAACCAAGACCTCAAACTAGGCAAATTATTATTCTAAAACAATTTCCATTACTTAAATGTAGCAGGAAAAAATAAAAGCCAATGCAAAGGAAGAATTTACTATTGTTGTTGTTGCTCAGTGCCATTGACTCAGGTCCCAGTCATAGTAACCCTATATGTTGTTGTTGTTGTTGTTGTTAGGTGCAGTCGAGTCGGTATCCGACTCATATAGGGTTTTCAATGGCTGACTGTTTTGGGATTGCCTTGGGACTGGATTGCCAGGCCCTTCTCCCATTTTTGTGGTGCTGGGAATTGAACTCAGGACCTCAGAGACTGCAGTGCAGTGCTCTACCAACTGAGCTAAATCCCAGCCCAGTAACCCTATATACAACAGGCAAAACACTCCCCAACACTGTGCCATGCCAGGCACTATTGTCAATGTATCTCTGCTATTCATAGGGTTTCAGATGGCTGATTGTTTGCATAATGGCCTGCCAGTTCCTTCTCTGAAGGCTACATCACCCAGAGGATCTCCCATCTAAGTACTAGCCAGGCCCAACCCTGCTTAGCTTCCAAAAAGTAAGGAGATTGGATGCTAGAGTGGTGCTATAGTAGGGATGAAAATTCTTCCCAATGGTTAGTATTGTTTTGGTTTAGTACTTTGTATAATGTTGTTGTTGTTGTTAGGTGCCGTTGAGTCGGTATCCGACTCATAGCAACCCTCTGTACCACAGGGGAAACACTATTGTCAGTGCTTCTCTGCTGTTCATAGGGTTTTCAATGACAGATTGATTTTTGGAAGGGGGTTGCCAGGTCCTTCTCCCAAGCCTACAGCTTCTGGTGTTCCCAGGCGGTCTCTCATCCAGGTACTAACCAGGCCCGACCCTGCTTAGCTTTCGAGATCTGATGGGATTGGATGCCACAGGGCTACAGCTGCAGGCACTTTGTATAATAATTCGTTTTTATTTGTATAAAAGAGTGCTGAAGAACCTACAGCTCAGTGGAAGATGAAAATTTTCACAAAGGGAGGGAATATGGAGGGAAAACCTATCCAAGATGAAAAAACTCATCTTTCAATATGGAGTTCTACGCCTTAAGATGTGATGTTAAGCAGGTGATTCCTTATGAGAAATTACCAATGAATGTTGAGGTCTTGCATTTGAATTGAATTTTTCCTTCTCTGGGCTTCATTTACATGTCATCTTCAAATTGCAATAGTATTCTTTGTATGGAAATGGATTGCATTAATAATATTCTGAAGAATAAAGAACAGGATTCTATGTCTACATGCTGGGCAAAGTGGAATTGAGAGAAGAGAGAGGCTGAAGGAAATAAAATCATAGCAGAAGAGTAAACCCACCATGGGAGAACCTAGTGTGTAAGGTGTTCAATGTTATAATCACCAAAACTACTGCAGTATATATTGTTTTTATTTTTCTTTTTATTATGTGGAGGTTGTAATTGCTGGCTAGGTGTAAAAAACTTGAAGAGCATTTGATCCAAATTTAAAAGAACTGTTCAGAATGGGATGCTTATGTATGTGAGGAAAAAAATGTTTAGAACACAATTATCTAGTTTCTTTTGTTGCATCCTTCTTTTTTGCTTCTCCCATAGAATGTTCCATGTAATATGCATATTTATTATTGTTGGATACAAGAAAATAAAGTCCTTCATTGGTAAGACTCTAATGAAAAAAATAAATATGAGTATAAATGTTATTTATTTATTTGTCTATTTATTTTTGAGACAGGATCCCACTAAGCTCTGGAGGCTGCTTCTGCTCTAGAACTCATGATACTTTTGCCTCAGCCTCTAGAGTTTCCGGGTTCTCAGGTATTGTCCAAGGTACCTGCAAAGCTTTGTTTTTTAGCCTTGGAAATATATCTAATAACTAGAATCATGATTAGGAAAATGTATTAAATGTTTCTCAATATTTATAAACAGAGGAGTCAAAAAATCCATACAATACTCTCTGTTAAAGTATTTCAATCAAGTAAATTGTCAATTATTTGAACATTGTATTAATCATGACAAAACAATGAAAACTGCAAGCCTTCATGACATTATGATATTATTAGGCAGTATCTACAGATTGGTAACAAATAGAGGTATGTTTACTAAGGACTTGACAAAAAAAACCATTCAGAATATAAATTTAAGTTAATAAAACTCTCCCAATTTGATTAAAGAACAAAAACATTTCCAAAGACCTAACATAGAAATATAAATTTGGAGCAAAAAGTAATCAAAGTAGTAAATTTCCCTGTCATTTGGTAATTCTAGTAAATATTACAGAGAACATACATTACCTATTATACCAGAGTACTTTGAGTGGTTCTATCTAGCTATTAAAAGAAAAAATAACTCCAAAAGCCTGGAGAAAATAGGAGTTCTCGGATTACACATATCAAGTGAAAATAATTTTAAAAAGAAAAATGTGGCAGTTAAATCAAGATGCATTTTAAAAATGAATTTTGCCCTAATATATGGGTTTCATTTCTTACAATCTTTAGGATTACTCATCATAATTTTCATACTATCCATAAATAATTATCATGGAAATTTAATCATTTTGCTTTCATATTATTTCAGTTCAGTTGAGCTGGAGAGGAAGCGATTTGCAAATAAACTCACAAGTAAAGAATCACATTTTGGATATTGTATTGATAGAAAGAGAACAAATCTGACCTTTACCTTAATGTTACAATTTTTAAAAGATTATTTTAACAATCAAGATGTTGGGGATAGAGGACATAATAATACCATTCATCATGTTAAAAGAAAAGCTTCAGATAAATTTAGTAGAGTTTACATGAGCAAATAAATGATTCATGGAGTGAATATTGCCCTGACTGAACAAGTAAAGAATGAGGGAGCAGCTGCCAATCTCATGGACAGGTAAAGTTTGTACAGAATAAAAAAATATGTCATGCAGAAATATTAACATGATTAGTCATAGCTCAACATTTGACTTTTGAAACCCATCTGAGCAATTTATAGCCTGTGATTGACTGAACATCGGGCTGCTATGATTGGTCCAAACTTAGATACTTGTTATAAGATTATACTTGGAAGTTAGGTTGCACAGTATATTACAAATAAAGTTTAGCTAAAGTTTGTTATGTGCAGATACAAATTTAGGCCAGGTTTAATTTAATTTAGTAATAGGAAGAATACTATATGGCTGTTACATCACACCGAAACTATGAATTACAATGATTGATAATGAAGAATTTCTCAATTACTATAAAATTATCTGCTTATCTTGAACTAAAAATAATTCTTTCCATTTCATTATTTTATTTTCCCAGTACTGACTGTTGAACTCCAGGAGTCTCACATGTTAGGCAAGTGCTCTACAATTGATCTGCAACTATGCTCCGGTTTTTTCTTTTTAATTTTTTGTAAATTTTGAGACATGGTCTAAAATATTTGCACAGGCTGCCTCTGGCCTCAAACCCACTATCCTCCTGCCTCAGCCTCTCCAGTCTCTGGTATTACTGGTGTGCACCACAATATCCAGCTCAAATTTTACATACATGTGCAAATAAATAAGCATCCTTTCATACATAATAATAGAACTAGAGTATGTAATATAAATACTCAAAGCCCTGATGCACTGATGTATACTTCCAAATAGACTTTGACTGCATTTTGTGAAAGCCTCAGCACCACAGAAGTTCAAGAGAAACTGGCTTAGTAAATCTCCATCTCCACCCTATTGCACTTAACACAAACATTAGCAAGGCTCATGGGTGGTCATTGCTTTAAGCATTTACCCTGCTATCTTAAGTTCTTAATTACAGGCCAAGTTTAGCATTCATCATTCCTTGTAGATACAAATTAAATGAGGCTTGAAGAATATATGTTTTCTCCATGCTGAGTAATGAGTTCCTATACATACAGGGAAGTTTTCTAGATGGTTTGCACAAGAATATACAAGTCAAGGGCAGAGGAATAAATGCTGGTTACAGCTTTCCCAGGTAATCAGTACACAGTTTTCAAATATATAAATCATCCTGGCTGGTGCTTTCTCCTCCCTTTGCTTGTATTTTGAGAGAATTAAAAATTAACCATTTTAGAACTGTTAACCAGACATCAGTTATCCAAGCTGGAGGCGTATAACCTGCTTAGGCTTCTCACTCTATCAAACCCCCATGTTCAGTGTTTCCAGAACCCATTAAACTTTGACATTTATGTACATCCCAAAAATTCTAATTTTTTTAACCATAGTCATTTTTCAGTTGGATCTGGGAAAAATTTAAGAATTTATGAGGTCAAAATCTCTCAAATTACAAAAGAATAAAAAAAATCCCACACACCTGAAGTTTTATAGATGGATAATAATGAAATTAGACTTCTGAACTACTCTCAAAGTGTTGTTTTTTTTTTCTTTTTTTCCACATGTTGTTTCTAGGAAAGTGGATTCCTCACAGTGCTCTATGTTAATACACTTGCTGTCTCAATTTCAAAAAAGCAACAACTTCTACCCACCTGTACCTTAATTACAATATTTTCCATTGTGTCATTTCCTTTTTTGGGGGGCAGGGAACAATGACCACAGAGCTAACAGAAAAGTACATGGCCCTGAAAGAGCCTAAATATGGTATTGAATCTTTACATAACTCACACTGCCATCCATAGAAGCAACAAAGGGACAGTTCCCATATTTTGTTTATCTGTATCTATCTTTTCATCCTCAGTTACTACAAAGATGCCAATAATTGAAAAGTATTTAAGAAATATTGATTGAATTCAAATTATGTCTGTCATTTGACAACCAGTTGCATAGTAAGGAGACATGTACTTTTCACCTATCTAAATGGCTCACTTTTTTTCTGTCTACTTCAGGAAAATCACTGGCTATTTCTAAATGAAGAGAAGAGATATGCTTTCTGAGTGCTACGCACATAGAGCAACACTAGAAGCATTATTCCATATATAATTTTGATTTTAAAATGTTTCATTGTTGTATCAGAATGAATGAATCAGTTGTCCATGATTTATGAGGATGTGAAAGAAATAAAGGTATTTCCTTTACATGGGCACTGTGGTCCATGCCTGTAATCTCAGTGACTCAGGAAGCTGAGGCAGGAGGACTGTGAATTTGAAGCCAGAGACAGCCTGTGCAATTTAGCAAAACTCTGTCTCAACATAAAAAATAAAGGGATGCTGGTGATGTCATTCAATGATAGAGAACTTGGCTAGCATGTTCAAGGCTCTAGGTTCAATTTCCCAATACTGGAGAAGCAAAGAGAGAAAGAGAAAAAAGAGGGAGGGAGGGAGGGAAGGAGCGAGGAAGGAAGGAAGGAAGGAAAGAAGGAAGGAAGGAAGGAAAGAAGGAAGGAAGGAAGGGGAAGTAGAAAGAAAGAGAGGAAAAGAAAGAAAAAAGAAAAAGAAAAAGACAAAGAGAAAGAGAGAGAGGAAGGAAGGAAGGAAGGAAGGAAGGAAGGAAGGAAGGAGAAAAGAAAAGAAAGAGAAAGGGAAAGAGAAAGAGAAAGAAAGGAAAATCGGTCTCTTATTAAGTATGTATCTTCCTTAGTTAATAGTTTCACTATTGTAGTGTTCCTTCAATGATTGTATTTTTCACTCCATGCTTTGTGATGGGAATAAAAGTAGAGATTTCTCTTCTAAAACATATTATCTCATTCTTTCATTTAATTGACTTTGTTCATAGCTAGTTGTTGTTGTTGTTGTTGTTGTTAGGTGCCCTTGAGTCGGTATCCTACTCATAGCCATCCTGCATACAGCAGGCAAAACACTATTGTCAGTGCTTTTCTACTGTTCACAATGGCAGATTGATTTTTGGAAGTGGGTTGCCAGGTCCTTCTTCCAAGCCTACAGCACATGGTGTTACCAGGTGGTCTCCCATCCAAGTACTAACCAGGCCCGACCCGGCTTAGCTTCCGAGATCTGATGGGATCGGATGTCACAGGGCTACAGCCCCAGGCTTATGGCTAGAGGCTCTCAATTTTGTCAGTTTTTTCATCCTTTAGAGAAGAGAGAAAGGCTATTCTGGAGGCCCTCTGTGAAGCTACCCTCTGGAGCATGAGTCACTGTTCAGAGTCAATCTGCCTATTTTCCTCATTCTATCCTTTCTGCCACTCCCAAGAGACAGCATGGAAGAGTTCATGCAAGGCGACAAATCTCTAAACAAATTTGTTTATTCAGGCCCTCCTGGTAACCCATTATCAAAGATAATTGAGAGTTGACTCGACTCTAATTATAATAAAGACATCTTGGGTTTTAGTCAGAAAGTTAATGCATACAACTCTAGGGGTGGGTGAGGAAGCTGAACTTGGATAGACCTGAACTTCAGGTAGTTCATTCAGCAAAGAAAGGCAGGAGAGGGTGAGTAGATAATAGTATGTATGATATGAAAACAAAAAGGAATGACTAATAAGAAATTATGGGCATCAGCAGCAGACTAGCTAGAGGCCTGCCCTGTCTGTACCACACACTGCTTTTCCTGCAATGTTACTACATCCAGTCGGGTATGAAAATAACAAAGTCCTACCATACATGATAATGCGTACAAGCAATGCTTTGGGTAATAGGCTTCCAGTAGATTATGTGGACTGCTATAATAGGTCTACTGCTTTTGGCTTTAAACATCACTCTTATTGAACCACTGACAAGGTCCCTGCAAGCTCTTCAGCTTTGGTGTCTTGGATATATGCACACCAATACATGTCTTGCTAAGTAGAATTGACTACTTTGGACCAGAAGATTTCTTTTTGTATACTTAGTTGTGATAATGTTTTTCAAAGATGAGCACTACTTAGAAAAATTTCTTTTTCTAGTGGGAACTGATGTTGTATGAGTGATAGGTTGTTGTTGTTAGGTACTGTCAAGTCATATCAAACTCATAGAGACCCTCATAGGGTTTTCAGTGGCTGATTGTTTCAGGATTGCCTCTGGAATGGATTGCCACATCCTTCTCCCATTTTTGTGGTGCTGGGAATTGAACTCTGGACCTCAGAGACTGCAGAGTGGCATTCTACCAACTGAGTTAAATCCCAGCCCCTATGAATGATATAGTCATTATGTTTTTAATGAATATTTGAATTTTGTTTTGATGAAGATAAAATGAAACACTAAAAAAAAGAAATTACAAGAATAAGTTGAATATTGTAAATTTGGGAAGAAACACATTTGTGTAACATATTTATAATGTATATAAAAATGATCTCACATAATAATAATAATAATAATAATAATAATAATAATAATTATTATTATTATTAATTAGTGAAGCCTTGGGAATCAAAGCCAGAATGCATGTTAGGTAAGTGTTCTTCCACTGAGCCACATCTCCAACCCTATGATTTCACTTTAAATGAGTACTTGATTAAAGTTCTCTAAAATCCTCAAAATGCTTCCATACGTGATATTGGTCCACTATTACTTATATGAGACAGTTAAAGAGTAATTTACCTATATTTTACAGATGTTGAGGCTAAGGTATATCAGATTATTTTTCCCCACTATTGCAGAAAGGTTAACATTATAGGAAGAGAGAAGAAAATTAGCTGTCTTTTTATTCCAGTACCTAATCTTAAACTATATATGCTTTTTGATTTCTAGAAGTCATTGTAATGTAATTGTTCTCTTTATCTTTTTCTTTGTTTCTTTCTTTTCCCCACAGTGCTGAATATTAAACCCAGGGCCTCAGGCATGCTAGGCAAGAAATACCAATAAACTACATCTCCAGTCATGTGTGTTCTTTTTAAATACTAAAAGTTGCATAGCTCTGTTTTTTTTTTTTTCTGACACAAATTAAGAGCTCTGATGGAGTCCTTCACAATGTACACTTGAAAAATTTTGGTTTGAATTTTTGCATCCTATACATCAGACAAAGGTCTAATCACCAGAATTTATAAAGAACTTAAGAAAAAATTCCCAAGAAAACAAATAACCCAATACACAAATGGGCAGAGGAACTGAATAGACAATTCTCAAATGAAGAGATCCATAAAGCCATGAAACACATGAAAAAGTGCTCAATATCCTTAACCACTGGGCTGGGATTTAGCTCAGTTGGTAGAGCGCTGTGCTGCAGTCTCTGAGGCCCCGAGTTCAATTCCCAGCACTGCAAAAATGGGAGAAGGACCTGGCAATCCACTCCCAAGGCAATCCCGAAGCACTTAGCCATTGAAAACCCTATGAGGGTCGCTATGAGTCGGATACTGACTCGACGACACCTAACCTAACCATTAGGGAAATGCAAATTAAAACAACTCTGAGATTTCACCTTACACCACTAAGAATGGCCAAGATCAATAATACAAATAACAACAAATGCTGGCAAGGTTGCAGAGAAAAGGGAACACCCTTACTTTGCTGGTGGAGTGGTAAATTAGTCCAACCACTGTGGAAATCAATATGGAGGTATCTTAAAAAACTATAAATTGATCTACCTTATGATCCTACTTTTGGGAATTTACCCAAGGGAAGATATGTCATCATACCACAGAGACACCTGCATCTCCATGTTCAATGCAGCACTTTTCACAATAGCAAGGATATGGAATCAATCAAAGTGCCCATCAACAGAAGAATGGATAGAAAAAAAAAAACTATGGTGCATACACACAATGGAATACTACTCAGCAATCAAAAAAAATTGAAACAATACTGTTTGCAGTAAAATGGATGGAATTGGAGAAAATTATTTTAAGTGAATGAACACAAGCTTAGAAAGAGAAATACCACATGTGCTCACTCATATGTGGGAGCTGAATCAAAATTATAAGAAGGAAAAATTCCTATGCAGAGGTTAGAACATAATTTTAAAAAAGCTAAGAATGGTATTATAATAGATGGTATAGAAAATCCATGTAATAGGTCTGACAATGTAAAAAGAAAGTTCACTACAGAAAAAGTTTCCATCTTAAAAAGAACTGGAACCCAAGGATATATAGAAAAATATTACCATAAAAAGATGAGCAAATGGAAGAGAAGTCTTAGGTGTGGGGGGGATGGGGAGAGGAAGCACACAAGAGGGTAAGGGGGAACTTACATGTATAATATACAACAAAATGCATATATGGAAATGCCACAATGAAAAGTATGTCAGAATGAACACATTAAGGTGTACATTAAAAATTTCCAATAAAAAAAGAAAAATTTTGCTTTGTACTTCAATAAATGATTCCATAACTTATTTAGCAAAATGAATTCAACATATATTTGATAAGTCCAATAATGAACATAGTATGTATTAAGTACTGTGGTAGAAACAAAAGATTAAATGATTCAACACAGGAGTGCATTCTCTAAGAGCTTATTGAGGAGGAAAGGCACACAATTGTGAAAGAGTTGAGTGCCCATAATATAAAAAGTAACATGGCAAAAATTTAATCAGATTTTAAAGTAAACTTCTCATGTCCAAGATCTTATTTTGGACCTTGAGAGACTTAGAAAGTTGTACTTAGAGAAAGAAAAGACTAGCATAGGTAAAAAATACAAAGATGGATGAATGAGCAAAATATCTGAGAAGTCTCGGAAGGAAACAAGAGAAAAGTTTCATGAGTTTGTATTCAACTTGAGTGGTTATCAAACTGTTTCCTGAGAATATTATCCTGTAGGAGTATAGAAAATACATAATGTTCCAAAAGCACAGGGAAGCAGCAATGAGATGTTAAAAGGTGGGTACAGTGGAGATTAGAGGGGGAAAGATAGGATAGATGCACAACAATATTGTGTGTAGGAAAATATTTGAAAATTTGCATTATAGTGAAGGAAGAAGATAAAAACAATAAAATTATAAATTCATTTGGACTTAAAAATCAAGAACAGATAAGGCGGTTTGATTTGCTGATTTTGAAGCATTGTCGTTATAATGGGGGAAAAATAGTTGTTGTAATTAAGAAAATATCCACAGTGTAGTGGCCTTAAGCCTTGACTGTTCAGTATAATGACTTTAAGAAAAGTATAGTAGGTTATAGAGTATATGGTGGCACATGCTTGTAGCCCCAGCACTGGAGAGGCTAAGGCAGGAGAATCACTAGTTCCAGGCCAGCATGGGTTACATAGAAAGACTCTGACTCAAACAAACAAACAAACAAACAAACAAAAAACCAACCACAAAGCACACAAAAAACCAAGAAAGGAAAATTTCAATGTTCAATGGCTTCATTCAGACCAATTAAATCAGAATAATTGAAAAATGGATCCAGTCACCAATAATTTTTAAGACTTTCCAGTGGGCAGCCAAGGCTGAGAAGCAATGCCATGGATATGGATGAGAAATAAATACACACAGCAGAATGTCAAGTCAGCAAAGTGCACTGAAACCCCAGATGTTGTTAGGTGCCATCGAGTCTGGTCCAACTTATAGTGATGCTATGTATAACAGAAAGACTTACTACCAAATACTGTGCCATGCCCAGCACTGTGTCAGTGCTTCTCTGCTATTCACAGTGTTTTCAATGGCCAGTTGTTTTCAGGATTGCTTTGGGAGTGAGCTGTCAAGTCCTCCTCCCATTTTTGCTGTGGTGGGGATCAAACTCAGAGCCTCAGAGAGCACAGAGCAGCATTCTACCAACTCAAGCCCTGAGACTCCCAATAGGTAGAAAAAACTGGATACTACAAGATCCTAAAGGCCAAACAACAAAAAAATTCACTTGTGAAAGGATACTCAAAGGGACAGCTGTTATGATACATTTAGGAGGAAGAGTGAAAAGAGGTTTTTAGGTTTGCTGATAGGTAAGCTAACTCCTGACTAGAGAATTACTTTCAGGAATGTGGTGAAGATTGTATTATAACTGGTTGAGAGAATGAATACTGAAAAAGGAGAATTAATTCATGGGAACTAGTCTTTGGAAAAGAAGTGGTCTGGAAACTGAAAAAGAAAGGAAATGATTCGAAGGAATTAGATATGTTACATTATGGCAGACTTATGAACATTTTGAGCTGAGGGAAAGAAAGTAGGTTATCAAGAAAGGTACAAAATGTATATTAAAGGAAAAACTGATGAATCGGGGTCCTGGAAAAAGTAAGAAACAACGAGATGGAAAATGCATGCAGAGGATTAGTCTTAGCATAAAGTATAGTTCTTGGAAAATCCAATAACCTAGGAACAATGACCAGATTCCCTGAAAACTGTTGTTGTTAGGTGCCCTCACGTTGGTATCTGACACATAGCGACCCTACATGCAACAGGTGGAACACTATTGTTAGTACTTCTCTGTTATTTGTTGGGTTTTCAATGGCTGATTGTTTTTTGGGAGTGGGTTGTCTGGTCCTTCTCCCAGGCCTACAGCAGCTGGAGTTCGCAACTGGTCTCCCATCAAAGTACTAACAAGGCCTGACCCTGCTTAGCTTCAAGATCTGACAGAATCAGACACCACAGTGCTATGAGTGCAGGCCTCTGAAAATTAGGAGAAAAAAATCATGTTAGAGTTTCAAAGTAAGATAAGTATATTCAGGAAACTCAAGAAGACATGAGATAGTTTATATGCAAATTGATATTATTAATAAAGCACTCAGTAAGGATGCTTAACAGAACTTTATTGTAAACCTAATCAGCATAACTTTGAGACATCTTTCAGTAAGTTTCTTCACTTAAAGAAGTTGTCTGGAGAGTGATTGTGAAATTACTATATGGGTATCTCATGTTTGGAAATTAATAGGAGAAACAACAAAAAATTACAGATTCAGAAAGATTTTATATGAGTAGGAAGCATATTATAAAAAACCTGTATTTCCATTTTGTTACATTGATAAACAAAGGCAAAGTTGTGAAAAGAAGAAAGAAGTGCATTGAAACATTGGCTACGATATTCAGTAATTGGTAATTTGTCAGATCAAGTAAAAGTGTGAATGAATAAGAGGGTAGATGATAAAAGAAAAATACTTTACAATTAATGATGACGTCAACTTCAAAATGCCTTAGGGCCTGGAATATGGAGAGGAAAGGTCACTGAATTTAAAGCATCATGCATGTGAGGCTATGATATTAGCAAACCTACAAAAGGTTTATGGTCTTTTCTATTTAGGCACCTAAATATACTCTACTACAAGAAAGAATGCCTGCAGCTGTATCACTGTGGCCTCTGATCCCATCAGATCTCAGAAGCTAAGCAGGGATAGGCCTGGTAAGTATTTGGATGGGAGACCACCTGGGAACACCAACTGCTATAGGCTTGGGAGAAGGACCCAGGAAACCACTCCCCAAAAAGCAATCAGCCATTGAAAACCATATGAATAGCAAAGAAGCACTGACAATAGTGTTTTGCCTAGTGTAGGTAGGGTTGCTACGAGTTGGACACTGACTTGATGGCACCTAACAACAACAACATAAGAAAGAATATGCTAAGCATCCAAGGAAGATATTTTTGGATACTTTACATAATCACATGCCAGGAATTACTCATTGAAATACAAGTCAGATCTTCCAAACAAAGCAAATATAAGATTTCCATGGGCCAGGCACTGTGTCGCACACCTGAAATCCCAGTGGCGGGGGAGGCAGAGGCAGGAGGATTGCAAATTCAAAACCAGAAGCAGTCTATGTAATTTAGCAACACCTTCTCTCAAAAAGATAAATAAATGGGCTGGGGGTGCAGCTCAGTGGTACAGCACTTGCAACGCATGCAAGCAAGAAGCCCTGGATTCAACCCACAGTACTGAGGGGGGAGAAAAAAGATTTCAATGGATAAAAATTTTCAGAAATATGGTATTATAACCTTCTGTCTAGTATTAGTTATCTGTAATGCATATTAATATATTAAATATTCTGGGAAATTGTGAGAACACTGGCATAATTGAGATCTTGTTGTCTCCTAAAGGTCTATGTGCTGAAGGTTAGATCACAGCCTTTGGCTCTATTGGGAGATGGTGGAGCCTTTAAGAGGTGAATCCTGCTGGAAAGAAGTTACATCATTAGGAGTATGTCCTCGAAAGGAACATTGGGACCCTGGCTCTTCTTCTCTCTCTTTTTCACTGCCTGGTTGCCATGATGTAAGGAGCCTTCTTTGCCATGTGCTCCTCATGTTGTACTACGTTGCCACAGGCCCCAAAACAATGAGACCTAGTGACCAGAGACCAAAGCCTCAGAAATATTAAGCCAAAACAAACCTTTCCTCCTTATAAATTGATCACCTTAGATATTTTGTCACAGAGACACAAAGCTGGCTAACACAACACCTCCCCATGCACACATAATGCACAACACAAAAGAACAAAAACATCTATTTCACTTAAGATAACTCTGTCCAAACTTATTTGATTACTAAACTCATTTTTCTTCTTTTACATCAGAAAAGATCAACCAAAATACCATTTTATAAAACATTTTAGGGAACAGTGGCTTTCCAAGTTCAAATAAAATTTTGATTACAGCCATTATTTTCTCAGGTTAATTAAAGAGTGATTAAATTAGGAATTAAATTTTTACCTTAAATTTATTTACTGAATTAAGTAGCCATTTAATTTATATATTATTTTAATTCAGTAGACAATGTTTCTTTACCATTACATTTGATCTTATATAACTTGAAGCATATATTTGTTTGCAGGCATTAAATGAATATACAAGCACTCAGATGTCAAAATAAAAAAAAATGTGAGATAAACATTTATAGGTAATATTTACCTGGCAATATTCATACCTCTAGCATAACAGAAATTAGTGATAAGAATTCAGAAAAGTAAACTGTTAGTAGGACCATCAACCATATATTTTTCTGTGTAATTATGCACACACATATATATACATAAAAGATGATATATGTGCAAATTTTAACTTATATAAATATAATATAGGAAAACATCCTAGAAAAGCAAAATCAGAATGCTCAATGTAGATATTCTCTGTAGAAATTGATTTATTTTTTTCCATTGTTTCAAATGCATATTAAGTTTTATACTGTTCAAATAATAAAATGAGAGGTCTTTGTGTAACAATGCTTTACTAAAAAGCACTAACTCCTCACTTAGGCCCACAAGACAACCAAGAGGAGAATGAAAGCCTGACATCTCTGTCTTCATTTTATATCTGTCTTCTTTGTCTGAAAACCTTGGGTCAGACTCTTGCTTAGCTCTGCATAAGTTCATATTAATGACTCAAGGGATGTCTGTCTAAAAACTGGTGATACCTAAGAAGTCCCATCCTTCTTCAAGGTTGAAAGCATAAAGATAAAAGTAACAGTTATATTATTGTTGGCTTTTACAATGTCCTGTTCCAGATCCCCAAAATGTTACCTGGACATTTCCAGTCATTGTACTAAACTTGCAGTCACCTTGGAATCCAGGAACAGCTGAGTTTACACACATATTCCATGAAGAAATCACTCCTTATTTTGGTCAGCTGGTACATCACTGTGACAGAGAAACACAGAAACAAACTTGTCAGGAGAGAGAGATTTTTTGGAAGCTCACAGAGGATTTCTGTCATTATAGGAAGGACAGGTATATGGCATGGTGGCACGCCAGGCATAGAGGGGCCAATACCAAAGAACCTCACATCAATGGCAGGTCAGAAAAGAGCTGAGAGACCAGAACTGCAGGTCTAGGTAAAAACCCCCAAAGTGACCCACTTCCACTAATATCTCACCTCCCCAAATTCCATAGCTTCCACAAACCAGCTGGAGACCAAACATTCAAACAGATGACCACTGGGGAACATTTTAGATTCAAATCATGACAACCCCCAAGCAGGAGCATTCATCTTATGGGAACTGGATCATCCCCTTAAGTAATATGGACTTCTTTGAACCACCTTGCAGAACTAGAGTTGAGATAATGATCAACCAGACTTTGACCAAGAGTGCTAAATATACATACCTCTTGGCCCCCCTCCCCAAATCTTCCTTTATTTAAGCCTAAAGTTCATATCTGTTTCCTGAAGATGGCTGAAATGCTTACTTTGCTTAAGAGTTTTGTTTGGAAAATAAAAGTCTTCTCATATACAAAGGTCTTCAATGGTGGGAAGAAAATATTCCTTTAAATTGGCTAAGAACTTAAATATAAGTTATTGTTGTTGTTAGGTGATGCAGAATTAGTCCAGACTCCCAGCAACCTTGTGTACAACAGAGAGAAACACTCCCTGACACTATGCCGTACGGACACTGTGTCAGTGCTTCTCTGCTGTTCATAGTGTTCTCGATGGCTGATTCTTTCTGGAGTGAGCTGACAAGTCCTTTCCTCATCAAATATAAGTTAAAGTTTCTTAAAAGAATAATTGGAAATCAGGTATCATGATAGATTGGAGCAATATAGAATTACTGCTATTAAATCATTTTTTAATTTGAAAACTGCAATTTAATTTAGCTCAAACTAGCACTTGAACATGCATAAAATCATGGTGCTAAACTCATTTGCAATAAGATATAGCTGTTGAATTGAAGGATAGTTCCTCTGTTGAAAATAACTTGAAATGAGAAAATAAGTGTTTTTATTATTTAAGATTACAAAAATCATTCTGCTAATTTATCTTCCTTATTTCCTTATAACTAATGGTAAGGAATTCCATGGAAAAATAATAGTTTGTGCTGCATTATACTGAAGACATGTAATTAAGCTCCAGGTTGTTTTTATAGAGAGAGACATATATTACTAAGTGATTGGAGTTTGGGGAGGTAGAAATATAGTAGTTTTCCTCCACAAATATAACAAAATGAAAGGCTTGGGCCAGGTTAGAGTAAACATTTTAATTATATAGATATTAAATGCAATTCACCATTAGCAGAAAAGGGCACAGTAATCACTTTCCTACAAAGATGAAACAATCTTATAAGACTCTTTTCAATCTTCACTTGCGGAAATCTGAAAATACGTTAGTTTCCTATTGATCTTGCACTTCTTGTCATGGAGCTTTTGAGTCAAATTCTAGGTTAATGATGCTGGTTTTGTGGCTGCTGAAGTCTATTAGTTTTAGCAACAGTCAACTTGTTACCTGTGAAAAACATTCCAATGTCTTTTTTTAATAAATGATCTATTGTGTTGTAAACTCAAACATGATAAGTTAATTTTGCTGAAGTATAATTGTTATTGTTTTTAGGTGCCCTTGAGTCCGGTAGCTTCTTTGATATTCATAGGGTTTTCAATGGCTGATTGTTTTTTGGGAGTGGGTTGCTGAGTATGTCTCCCAAGCCTATAGCACCTGGAGTTCCCAGGCGGTCTCCCAACCAAGTACTAACCAGGCCTGACCCTGCATAGCTTCCAAGATTTGATGGGATGGGATGCCACAGGGCTAAGGCTAAAGCCTGGGTGACTTTTGGGGTTGTTTTTTGTAATACAAGGTCTTAAACAAAAGAAAAGAGGAAAAGTGAATATATCAGTGTGGGAAAAAAAAAATGTCAGTACATGAAAAGAAAAGAATAGTGAGTCACAAGGAAAAATAAAAGGGTCAAAAAATAGGTGAGAGATTGTGTAACCACAGAACAATCTCAGAGATGTGCCAAAACCAAAAATAAACAAAATTATCAAAAAAACTCTACAACAGAGATAGGAAATGGAAAGTTCCACAGATAAATAACTTATTTTAGAAACAATAAAATAGAATATTTGGAAATGAGTTGGGCACAATATATAAATCAAAGCATCCTAAACTTTTATATAAAATATATGAAGGAATTTTTTCTAACATCTCCTTACATTAAAAAAATGAAAAAAGCCTTTATGATGTTTGATTGCTCTTAGTTCTGGACGGTGATACACTTGAAGGTTAAGAAAATAATATTTTTAAAGAAACTATATTTTACTAACAATAAATCTCTGCACTGCCAAAAATAAAGTAACAAATAAGTATTTTTAGAAAACATTAGGAAAAATTATCTTTTGAATTCTATGCACAAAGTTATACAAAGTTACCTAATCCATATAAGTTCTCTATTGCTGCATAACAAATTTCTGCATAATTTAGAAGCTTAAAAATAATGCAAATTTATTATTCCACAGTTTTTATGGATAAGGGATCTGGAACCAACTTAGCTGGATTTTCTCTACTGTTAAGTTGTTACAAGGTTACAGTCAACATGTTGGCTAGGGTTGTAGTCTTATCTGAAATTTTATAGTGGGAAATATACTTTCTTAAGCTTACTTACCTGCAATAAATGTACATAAGTATCTTATTTATTATAAATCACATATACAACTCTAATTGTAGAATTTGCAAAATTTACTTAGAATAATATCTCCGAACTTTAAAATGAAAATGATTGAAGTAATGACAATAACTTGAATTAATGACAAATATTTGTTTCAATAAAATTATAAATGCTACACTCTTATTTCTCTCATTTATTTTTTCTATTTATTTAGTCTTTCATCCAGTAAATATTTTTGAGCCCTCACTTTCTTCTGAGGATATCACAGTGAACAAAACAATGTCCGTCTTCATGTAGCTTATGCTGCAGTGAGTAAAAACAGAAAATAAGCAAATGAACATTCAAAATGTGAATTGGTGGTATTGCTGTAGGAAATTAAAACATTTTACTAGCGTGACTAATTTAATATATATAGCCACTCAAGTTCTTACTGAACAGGTGAAAACTGTGTAGATACCTCAAGGATTTAAATAAGCAAGATATATAAATAACAGGGTAGAGAGCATATTTCAAACTGAGGGAAGGCAAAGTGCATGTCCTGAATTATAGATGTGCTGTGTTCATACAACAGTAAGGAAGAGAGAGCAGTTGGAAATATGATGAGTAGATTTAGTGATTGATACTGTGAGAGGCAACTTGTGGCTAGATTACATAAACCTTGTAGATCATCATAAGAGCTACCAGTTCTCTGAGTGAGTAGGCTGGGAAAATATGTTGTTGTTGTTAGGTGCCATCAAGTCGGTATCGACTCATAGCAACCCTCATAGGGTTTTCAATGGCTGACTGTTTGGGGATTGCCTTGGGAGTGGATTGCCAGGTCCTTCTCCCATTTTTGCGGTGCTGGGAATTGAACTTGGGACCTCAGAGACTGCAGCTCAGCGCTCTACCAACTGAGGTAAATACCAGCCCGGGAAGATATAGGAAAGGCAAAAATCTAAGTTTCAATGAGATCTCTCTGGATAACATGTGTTGAACAGAAAGTAGAAGGTACGGTGTCAAGGACAGTGAAACATAACAGAGTTTTACCAGCAAGACTGTACTGCAGCATATGCCAAAGTAACTCATGGGCACGATTATGGTGGCTTGAACAAAGGTAACAGCAGTGGAGGTGAGGAGGAGTGGTCAAATTTGAGATACACTTTGATATCATGGTAAACTTTTTTCTGAAAATTATGAGTTCAAAAAGTCTTTTGCAGCTACTATATTAATAGAGTAAAATAATTACTAATTTTAATTGAGGGAATTTAATTTTTAAATGAACCTGACATGGATGTTTCTTAAAAGAAAAAAGTATCTTTTGTTGAAAAGAGAAAAATGAAGAGTGCCTTTTTAAATTTCACATGCCTCTTTTCTGATTGAAAATTCTTTTCAACTTTAAGACTAATGTATAATATACATATTTCTGAAAGATTTTATTTCTCATGAAGTGCTCTGAAAAGCCTAGCTCAGAAAAATTTTGTAAGGTTCATCCAGATCAATTTTCACTGTTTATTTCTCATATAGGAAAAAATCTTTATGAAGTTTTGATGGATAATGCTCATAGCATATATTTAGGACAGTTGTCTAAAGCTTACAAATCAAACAAGTATCCTGCAATGTTGTGTTGACAGGCTCAATCTATTCTTTACTACCAATTTACTCTCTGTTGGACAAACATTATAGAAAAGAAAGAAATCTATTTTTATGATTAGAGTTTCAATTCCTGGGAAGTTAATTGTTAAATGTAGAAACAATAAATATAAACAAAGGAAGCTATAAGTAAGTGAAAGTGATGACATTATTGAAGATGACTAAGTACTTTATCTAATTTAACACATTGAGGTATTTTTCCTTTTGTACTATATTTTGTCCACAGTATACGATTACACATACATTAACTTAGGAAGATTTTCACATAATGAACATATGGTCTTAGTGAAGATTTATTATTTTGGGACTGGTATCTTTGATCTGCAAATGATAACACTGGGCTATGTGGCCATAGAAGTCAGCTATTATAATTCTTGTTTGATTATGAGGAAAAAGTTAACTTATAGAAAATATTCTCTCAAAATTCATAATTGTGTACAAAAATTTTAAATTTCCTTTACTTTCAAAGTTTTGCTAAATTATTTATTTATTCAACTGTCTTTTTATTATGTTAATATTTTACAGAATCAGATATGAAACTCCATCCTTACTCTCCCAAAAGTGTTCTGTTTTATTTAGAAAATACATAAGGAAACAAATGAATACAA
>VMDO01031062.1:0-20535 GCA_007922755.1 Pedetes capensis
TGGCCTATGTACAAAACTCTAACAAGACCAAATGCTAGAAGATGTAGGACAACCGAAATGCTCATTCATTGCTGGTGGGAATGAAAAATGGTACAGCCCCTTTGGAAGACAGCTTGGCAGTTTCTTACAAAACTAAGCATACTCTTACCATACAATCCAGCAATGACACTCCTTGGTATTTATCCAAATGAAATGAAAATTTAAGTCCACCCAAAAACCACCACAAAGATGTTTATAGCAGAAACAACCAAGATGTCCTTTAGTAAGTGAATGGACCAAATGTGATTCATTCAGACAGTGGAATATTACTTTGCACTAAAAAGAAATAAGCAATTAATTGCTGAAAAATTGCTGAAAGCTTAAGTATATATTACTAATAAATGAAAAAAACTAATCTGGAAAGGCTAAATACAATATGATTCTAATTATATGACATTGTGAAAAAGGTAAAGCTATATCGACAAAGGGTTAGTGGTTGCCAGGGATTGGAGGGAGGGAAGGATGACTAGGAAGAGCACGATGACTTTGATGGCAGTGAAACTATTCTATATAAAACTGTAAGCCAGGTGCCATGGTACACACCTGTAACTGCAGTGACTCAAGAGTCTGAGGAAGAAGGATCGTGAGTTCGAGACCAGAAGCATCTTGAACAACTTAAAAAGATCCTGTCTCAAAATAAAAATTTAAAAAGGGGCTGGGGTTCAGCTTAGTAATAGAGCACTTGCCTAGCATGTGCAAGGCCCTGGGTTCAACCCCATAGTATGGGAGAAAAAATCCATAGAATGTACAACTCCCAGAATGAAACCTAATGTAATCTATGAACTTTAGGAAATAATGATGCATGAATATAGGTTTATTGATTGCAAGAAAATATAACACTGTAGTGCAGGGTATGAATAGTGGGAGAGGTGGTGCGTGTGTGGGGATAGTGGGTATATGGAACTCTCCCTACTTTCTACCTAGTTTTGCTGTGAACCTCAAACATCTCATAAAAATGAAGGTTATTAGTTTAAAAGAATGAAATCATAACTGTTCCACATTCAGAAAACTACTCACTATATCTGGTCAAAATGATCATTGTTGTTGTTGTTAGGTGCCGTCCAGTTGAGTCCAACTCATAGCGACCCTATGTACAGCAGATGGAAACACTTGCCGATTCTGTGCCAGGCAAACCATCTTATTTATGTTTAAGCCCATTGTGGCAGACACTGTGTCAATCCATCTGGTGGAGAGTTTTCCTCTTTTGGGTTGACCTGCCACTCTCCCAAACATGATGTCCTTCTCCAGGGATTGATCTCCCCTGACTACACGTCCGAAATATGTAAGACGCAGTCTGGCCATTCTTACTTCCAAGGAGCACTCTGGTTGCACTTCTTCTAGGACAGATCTGTTTGTTCTTTTGGCAGTCCACGGGATATTCAAAAGACGTCTCCAGCACCACAATTCAAAAGCACCAATTCTTTTTCTGTCTCCCTTATTCAATGTCCTGCTTTCACAACCATATGATGCCACTGAAAATACCATGGCATGAATCAGACGCACCTTCGTCTTCAATGTGACATCTTTGCTTTTCAATACTCTAAAGAGATCTTTTGCCACAGCTTTTCCTAGAGCAATGCGTCTTTTGATTTCTTGACTGCTGCTTCCATGAGTGTTGATTATAGAGCCAAGCAAAGCAAAATCTTGGACAACCTCAATCTTTTCTCCATTCATTGTGAAGTTGCGTGCTGACCCAGTCGTAAGGATTTTTGTTTTGTTGATGTTTAGTCGTAACCCGTATTGAAGGCTATGATCTTTGATTTTCATCAGTAAATATTTTAAATCTTCTTCACTTTCAGCAAGCAGAGTTGTGTCATCTGTATAACGCAGGTTGTTAATGAGTCTTCCTCCAATCTTGATGCCACATTCTTCCTCATAAAGTCCAGCTTCTCAGAATATTTGCTCAGCATATAAATTGAAGAGATAGGGTGAAAGTATACAGCCCTGTCGCACACCTTTCTCAACTTTAAACCATGCAGTGTTCTTGTTCTATTCCAACAACTGCCTCCTGGTTCACGTACAGATTCCTCATGAGTACAATTAGGTGCTCTGGTATTCCCATTTTCTGAAGTGTTATCCATAATTTATTATGATCCACACGGTCAAATGCCTTTGCATAGTCAATAAAACATAGGTAGACATCTTTCTGCTATTCTTTGCTTTTGGCTAATATCCACCTGACATCAGCAATGATGTCCCTGGCTCCCCTCCCTCTTCTGAATCCCACTTGATTTTCCAGTAATTTCCTGTCTATATACTGCTGCAGTTGCTTTTGAATGATCTTTAGTAAACTTTTGCTGGTGTGTGATATTAATGACATTGTCCAATAGTCTCCACATTCAGTTGGATCACCTTTTTTGGGAATAGGCACACATATAGATCACTTCCAGTCAGTTGGCCAAGTAGCTGTTTTCCAAATCTGTTGGCATAAACATCTTAACACCTCCAGTGCTGCATCTGTTTGTTGAAACATCTCTATTGGCATCCCATCAATTCCTGGAGCCTTGTGTTTCACCAGTTCTTTCAAGGCAGCTTCCACTTCGTCCTTCAACACCACTGGTTCCTCTTCATATGCAACCTCTTGGAATGGTTGGTCATCTACCAATTCTTTCTTGTATAATGACTCTGTGTATTCTTCCCATCTTCTTTTGATGTTTCTTGCATCATTTAATATTTTCCCTGTAGAATCTTTCACTACTGCCACTCAAGGCTTGAATTTTTTCTTCACTTCCTTAAGCTTGAGAAACACAAGAGTGTGTTCTTCCCTTTTGGTTTTCTGCCTCCAGTTCTTTGCATATGTCATTATAATATTTGTTTTTGTCTTCTCGAGCTGCCTTCTGAAATCTTCTATTTAGCTCCTTAACTTCATCATGTCTTCCTTTTACTTTAGATGCTGGACATTCAACGGCAAGTTCTAGCATCTCTTTTAACATGTAATTGGGTCTTTTCTTTTTTTCCTGTCTTTTTAAGTACTTTTTGCTTCCTTCTTGAATGATATCTTTTATGTCATGCCACAACTCTTCTGGTATCCTATCATTTGTGTCTAATGCATTAAACCTATTTTTCAGGTGGTCTCTGAACTCAGGTGGGATATACTCAAGGTCATACTGTGGCTCTCGTATACTTGTTCTAATTTTCTTCAGCTTCAGTTTGAACTTGTATATGAGAAGCTGATGGTCTGAGCCACAGTCAGCACCTGGTCTTGTCTTGACATTTTGTACAGAGCTTTTCCATCGTCTCTTTCAACATATGTAGTCAATTTGATTCCTGTATGTTCCATCTGGTGAAGTCCATGGGCATAGTCTCCATTTATGATGTTGAAAAAATGTATTTGTAATGAAAAGGTTATTGGTCTGACAAAATTCTATCATGCGATCTCCAGCTTCGTTTCTGTCACCAAGACCATATTTTCTAACTACTGAGTCTTCTTCTTTGTTTCCAACCGTTGCATTCCAGTCACCAGTGATTATCAGTATGTCTTGATTGCATGTTTGATCTATTTCAGATTGCAGAAGCTGATAGAAGTCTTCCCTTTCTTCATTTGTGGCCTTAGTGGTGGGTGCATAAATTTGAATAATAGTCATATTAACTGGCTTTCCTTGTAGGCATATGGATATTATTCTATCACTGACAACATTGTATTTCAGGACATTGAAATGTCTTTTTTGATGATGAATGCAACCCCAATTCTCTTTAGTTTATCATTCCCAGCATAGTAGACCATATGACTGTCTGACTCAAAATGGCCTATGCCAGTCCATTTTAGCTCACTGATGCCTAGAATGTCAATGTTTATGTGCTCCATTTCTCTTTTAACAATTTCTAATTTGCCTAGATTCATACTACGTACATTCCATGTTCCAATTGTTAATGGATGTTTACAATTGTTTCTCCTCATTTTGCGTCGTGCCACATCAGCAAGTTAGGCACCCTGGGGCTTTACTCCATTTCTGTCATCATGGTAGACTCTACTTTGAGGAGGCAACTCTTCCCCAGTAGTCTTTTGAGTGCCTTCCAACCTATGGGGCTCATTTTCCGGCACTATATCTGACAGTGTTTCTTTGCTACTCATAGGGTTTTCAATGGTTAGTTGTTTTGGGAGTGGTTTGCCGGTGCCTCCTCCCTAGTCTGTCTTAGTCTGGAAGCTCAGCTGAAACTTGTCCACTTGTCCACTTGAAACTTGTGGGTAAACTTGCTCATATCTGAAATACCAGTGGCATAGTTTTCAGCCTCATCGCAACACACAAACCCCCACAGTGCGGCAAACTGACAGACATGTGGGGGAAAATGATCATAGTAACCATGATAATATATTTGGAATCTGTCTCAATTTATAATATAGTTGTGAGTTAAAGTTATTTTGAGTTTAAAATACTAAATATATTAACATCTTGAAATATGTCATGAGTTATAATGGGAAGTTGTCCTTTCTCAAAAGAATTTATGCTTATAGAAGATGCAGAGACCAGAACCCCATAATGGGCATTATTAAACATGATGTTGTTATCTATATCAAAGCAGAAAATAGAAGTATTTTTTAATAAACAAAGATACCCATCAGCTTTATTTGTCGTGCCACAGATTTGCTCTTGACAGCACAGCTGTTGTTCTGATTGTAATTGTTGGTATTGCTGCTGAAAAGGTACACCTTTAGAATTCACATATGATCTAGAGGCATGGTCTAGTCTGCACAATGTCTGAGCCCAGTTTCACCATTGTGGACTTTGGTAAGTGTGGGCCACACCTGGACTCTAGCACAACTTAACTGTGTCTACACATGCCAAGAAACAGGAAGAGCAGTTGCCATAATTACAAAATTAAAATCTACCCTTTTGTTTCCATGTGCTACATTAGGCAAAATGGTTTTGGTGCAATTTATTTCATTAATTGCCTAATTTTTCACATCAGCTTATGTTTTTGCAAACAAAGACTTAACATGTGCAGCTCTACCTATTTGTCAGAGTCTAGCAAATCTTACTGTTTTTCCAGTGGCTATATTTACAAAGTTCAAAGTATTTATTTAATAATGTAGACAAAGGCTAACACTGAAACACTTTTAATTTAATTTATGATATACAGCCATGATCTACAAGGAATAATAGCTTCCAGAATTTGATGATGAATTCATGGGATAAAAATTTAAAATTTATAGAAAGTTTCATCTGTTCTAATATTGTTAGCTAGTTTGGAAATGGCCATCATTAATTAATTTTATTGGTAAAATTCATTTCCATCTTAAGAAAAAGCAGAATGCTCTAAGGCTTGGATTAAGGACAATGTGTGTTCATTTTATTTCTAAACTAATGGTAATATGTACATAATTCTAAGACTTGCAAGTGTAAGTTGATTTCAGATATCTGCTGTACAGTGTAAGATTAAGAAAAAATTTTGCACTTAGTTTTTATTACCTGTATATGTTTGTTACAAACAATATGCAGGGTGCTGTGCTAAGCCATGGGAAGCATAAAAGCCAGTACTTTTGTGGAGCTCATCACTTGAATGTGTCCTCTCCCAAACCTGAGGTCTTTGGGAAATGGTGACCAGCACAAAATCTTTCTGTTTTACTCACTTTTCTTCAGCAAAGTCTATCTCACCTAAGATAGTCTTTCTTACCTGAGTCATGGGCTGGGATTTAGCTCAGTTGGTTGAGTTCTGCTCCACATTTTTTGAGATCCTTGGTTCGATTCTCAGTACCGCAAAAATGGGAGAAGGATGCGGCAATCCACTCCCAAAACAATCTCAGAAGAATCAGCCATTGAAAACCCTATGAGGGTTGCTATGAATCAGACGCAACTCAATGGCACCTAACAACAACAATACCTTGATTCCTATCTATTAACACTGGAAATATGGTGTGCTACAATTTTTGAACAGGTGATTTTGGTGAAAACATTTAAGAATTGTGGAATTCTGCATCTCTTCAAGCATGTGGAAATGCCTTTGTCAACACACCATTAATAAGGCTTTGGCTGTGATTTGCATTGACATTTACAGTAAGGTTGTGTTTGGGCCACACCTGTTCTCAGTGTTCTTTTAATCCAGTTGCTACTTTTTAAAAAACTGGCTGGTATTTTAAGAACATCATGAGTAGCACTTTCTTCTCACAACCTTCTCTACACAAAGCTTTTAAGAAATTCAACTCATGATGTAGGAATCATTACATTAAGGCCAGGCATTAAGCCAAGTAAGACTGTTAAAGACAAGGTTTCTCTCATGTCCACTGAGGGATAACTGGTTTCTTTCTTATAGGCCAAGAGTGAGACAAAAGTTGTTGTTGTTGTTGTTGTTGTTGTTGTTGTTGTTGGGTGCTCTCAAGTCAGGTCTGACTCACAGTGACCTTCATAGGGTTTACAATGGCTGATTGTTTCTGTATTGCTGCAGGAGTGGATTGCCATGTCCTTCTCCAATTTTTGCCATACTGGGGATCGAACCAAGGGTCTCAGAAAATGTAGCGCAGAACTCTACCAGCTGAGCTAAACCCCAGCTCCAGACAAAAATAGAAGTTTGAAATGAATCTTGGCTAGTTCAAGGGGAGTTCAAGTCATTCTTTGTGGTTCTTGTATTCCAGAAAAACATAAGGTTGCATTTATTTGTTTGTTTGGTTTTGGAGCTAGAAATCCAACCCAGGGCCTTGTGCATGCTAAGCATGTGCTCCACCATTGAGCTATACCTCATCCCTGTATATTTACATTTTTTCCCCTGGAAAAAGAAAGTGTTTAGGGTAAAGAGATGATAATTGTAAAACTTTATAAATATAAATAATCACATTACAAGACCATCTATGTTCAAACTAAAAACATTTTCTGAGCACTCTCTCTTGGTATGTACAAAGATATTTAAGAAAACTGAATGATGCCAGAAAAAAACTAAAGAAGAAAGAAATCATTTTGTATTGTTTTTATTTGCCAGGCATATGCCCACAATCATTCTATTATTTAATGACTTTTGCACATCTGTGAGACTTGTGATTCCATTTTACAAGTTGTTGTTGTTGCTGTTGTTGTTTTTAATTGAAGCAGAAAGAAAGTCCTGAATAAGCCCCTGGTCACACAGCTAGGATATGATGGAGGTAGGATTTTGAGAGAAAAACCTGGTGACCAGTGATTAAATCAATTGTCCATCTTAAATACCCACATCATTGCTTCCATTTCTCACCTTACATTTCTATAAGCAATGGGGAACCTGTAATTACCTACACAGGCACCAAATCTAGCACTTTCCCATGAAAGAAAATTAAGAGACAATATTAAAATATACATATGGTGAGGTCCAGGGTAGTGGCTTTGGACATTTAACCCTATAGCACAAACCCCAGATGTTGATAACCTTTCATTTCAAAAATAAGTTTATTTTCTCTATCAGATACTTTCTCCAGGTAAATCCTGGCCTCTCCAAGTTCCCTCACTGGCCTGGGGCCTGTCTCTCTTGAGAGCACAGAGGCAAGGAGAGCCAGTCAGGGTCCTGGTGAATCTGTGGACAGTATTCTCCAAAGTCAGTGGCAAGCCAGCATGATGACACACATCTATAATCCTAGCAAGTGGAAGGCAGAGGCCTGAAGATCACAAGATTGAGGCCAACCTAGACAACATACTGAGACCTTGCCTCAAAACATCAAAGGCTTAGAAGCTCAGTGGTAGAGCTCATGCCTACCATGCCCTGTGAATGCCCTCCAAGGCGCTGTGAATGATTCCCAGTACTACAAAAAACTAAAGTCGATGGCAGAGGTTTTCTGTACTGCGTCCCTGAGAAATAGACAAAGACTACTTTGCTAGCATCATATGGTCTCTAGCAATGCTGACCCCTGACTCTGCACAGTGCCTTACTTCACAAGACCATCACTCTGACCATTACCTCTTATCTCCATCTTTGCCATTTGCCAAAATGTAAGAAATGCCAGCACCCATCTTCTCACATACTGCCATCCTCAAACTGTGCTTCCTCCCACCTGCCTCTACCTTCCAAATCTTTGAGTCAGATAACTCTCTCCCATTTTATGGACAGTGCTCAACATATAACAGACAATAAGTTCTAGGAGAATTGAGTTAATAGGCATCAATTAGGAAATCTGCTGTCATCCGCCCATGTGTTTACTATGAAGTCAAGTGAGTACAATAAGATAGTCACAGCATATTAGTTACCCATCACTGTGACAAAATACCTGACAAAAATAACCTAAGGAAGGAAAGATCTAATTTGGCTCACAGTTTCAGAGGGTTCCCTCTGTCATGACAGGGAGAGTGTGGTGGAGCAGAGCAGCTCACATCATGGCGGCCAGGAAGCAGAGAGGAAGGGACAATGCAAGAAGGGCCAGAGCAAAATAAAAAACCCCAAGGGAATGCCCCCAGTGACCTACTTCTTCCAAAGACCCTACTTCCTACCTTTTTACCACCTCCTAATAATGCCAAAAATAATATAAATTCACCAAAGAAGTAACCCATTCATTATGTCAGAGCCATCAAGGCATAATTTGTCTCTGGAAGTGCCCTCACAGACACTCAAGGGTCTGATTTGCCAATCTTCTAGACACTTCTTAATCCACTTACACTGACAATCAAAATTAACTGTGACACACAGTAAAAGTGAAGCCCACACTTAAGTAAATGGTAAAGCATATTCCCTTCCCAATCATACTGACCTTCCAACTCTTCCCACAGTGCTCTCTGAGCCCTTCCCTTCATTTTAAATGAACTATCCCCCATCCACAACCATTTTAACTTGGTCCCTTCCTCCTTCAAGTTCATGAATTCTAGCTATACCACATCGTTTGTTTTCTTTATAACCATTTTTTTTTTGTTTATAATCTCCTACTGTAAGGACCAAATGCATCACAGACTACAAGCACAACCCCATCCCAAACACACACCATGCAAACACCCACTAATTCATTAAAGACTCTGGCAGTGGCTCAAGTTTTTATTTCCAACCCAACTTCTACCGTCATGAGGCTTAGCATTAATCTCCATGTTGAGAAGCTCCACTTTCAGATAGGGTGTAGAAGGTCCCACAAGACCTTCACACTTGTTACAGCAAAAGACAGAAGATAAACTAACGGGATGTTACTAATGATCAGTGGCTCCCAACTAGTCCTAAACTAAATTTCAAGAGGTGCGAGCCTTTCATAGATAAGCAAAGCTCAACAACTGCTTCCATATTTGGGGCCAGTTGCCTAGTCTGAGTGTAAGTGGACAGAGATTAGGGCCTGCCACAAGCAGAGTCCATGGGACATGAGGAAGCAAGTCAGACTTGCAACAATTGCAGCTGGCATGACAGACTGAATTCTGATAAAGTCCTCTATTAGTGTTCTCCACAGCAAGGAGGATGAATGCATAGATAGACAGACAGATATTACAAGGAATTGGCTCATGTAATTATGGAAGCCAAGAAGGTCCAAGTTGGGCAGCTGCAGACCCAGGAGAGCCAGCAGCTAACAGTATAGTTCCAAGCTGAGACCAATGGCATAAGAACCAGAGAGCCAGGGTATAACCGAGTCCAGAGGCAGAAGACCAATGTCCTATCTTGAAGAGTCACACAGAGAAAGAGAGTTCCTTCTTTCTCAGCATTTTTTGTTTTGTTCCATTCAGACCTTCAGTGGATTGGATGAAGTCCACCTGCCTTGGGGAGGACAATCTGCTATACTCACTCTACCATTTCAAATGTTGATCTCATCCAGAAACACCCTCACAGACAAAACTAGAATAATATTTAATAATATCATTAATAACATTTAACCACATATCTGGGCACCTTGTGGCCCAGTCAGGTTGACACATACAATTAACCACCACAACCATTTGTGGCTTACTGATGGGTATTTGGCCTAAGAAATGCAGCCTTAGAGTATTTGTTCATTGCGTGAACATCCAAGAGTATGCTCACACAGCCTGGATGGTAAACATCAGTCTCTCCTTGTGACCTCCTGCCACAGCCCAAAGACATGGTAAACATCGGTATGTGAGGCCACTACCAGTGTGACAGAGCACACTGTTCTACAGCTATTTTCTTAACATGTACATAGAGTATACTCTAAAATAACAAAAATATGGTATAGTATAAACCAGTAATGTAGGTTTTTTATTATCACATATTATGTGCTGCACATAATCCTTATGTGCTATATTTTATAAGACTATAAGCACAGGAGGTTTGTTTACACCAGCAGCCCCACAAACACCTAAGTCATGCACTGCACCATGACCTTAGGATGACCATGACATCATTAGGTGATAGGAAATTTTTAGCTTAGTTGTAATCTTATGGGACTACCATTGCACATGTGGTTTGTCATTGACTGAATGAATCACTGCTCTGCAGCACGTGACAGCAAGTCCATTGGCCAATAACTCCAGTCTGCAGGAAAACTACTGAGTAAGTCGTCATGGGGTAGAACTGGAAAGCAGGAGATTTTGTGGTCGAGTTCAGTGGTTAAGTTCCAAATTCTTGCAGCCATTGAGTTTACAATAAACTGAAACTACCTGCAACTAAAACTGCACTTCCTGCCTATCTAGTCCTTAGAATATCAACAGGATAATTCCTCTGTGGCAAGAGGGAAGTTATGAGTTAGGCTAAAGGGCAAAGAAAGATTGCTATAATCTCACTCCAAACCACAGGCTAATGAAACTGGCTAAAGCTGCAGCTAGTCTCCTACTCAGTTGGATGCAGGGTGGGATCTGAATGGTTGTCTCTTTATCAGAGCTATCTTTTTGAGGATGCGAACCCCCCTCTCCAGGAAAACTAAAACAGAACTCAGACTCAGATGGTTTAGTTCAGTCTTTACTATTCTTTCATTAAAAAAAGAAAAATATTAACCAGGCATGGTGGTGCATGCCTGTATTCTAAGCTACTTGGGAGTCTGAGGCAGGAGGATCATGAATTCAAGGCCAGCCAGAGAAATATACTGAGACTCCATCTGAAAAAAAGGAAAACATAAAATAAATTTTAAAATTTTAAATTTAAGTTTAAATTTTAAAATATCCAGTATACATTGCAACATAGAAGCCACGAGAAAAAGAAGGAAAGTGATTCAGTAATAAGCAAGAGAGAAAAAAAAATGATAATAGAGGCAGATCCATAAATGACCCTGATGTTGGAATTAGCAGACAAGAGATTTAAAAAACAATTATTATAAATAGGTTAAACAATGTAACAAAGTGAACAGATAGAAAATTTCATCACAGAATTGTAAACTCTAAAACAATACCAAATAAAAATTCTGTACTGAAAATCATAATACTGAGGTGGAAGTTTTAGTGGATGAACTAGCAGCAGATTAACATGGGGAAGAAAAGGTCATTATACTCAAAGACAGATCAGTAGAAAATACTTAAATTAAAACACAGATAAAAAAACTTTAAAAATTAAACAAAACATAACTCTAAGACTATACTGTAATATAAGTAATTAGAGCCCCAGAAGAAAAGGATAGAGAGAATGGACAAAAGAAATGTTGGGATAAAATTTTTCAAAATTCACAAAAGATCCCTCAGTGATTACCAAGAAAAATTTAAGCAAAACAAGAAAAGCACTTAGGTACCTCAAATTACTGAGTCACAAAAAATATACATTATTAGACAATAGAATGATATGTTTAATCTTCTTGAAGAAAAATATTGCCAAGTTATAATTCTATATCCAGTGAAAATATCCTTTGGTAACCATGTGAATATGCAGCCACCTCCCTTCAAAGTTCCTAAATATCCCTTAACTGAATCAGTCTCCCATAACCAAATCATTTCTAAACCTTTAAATTCCAATAAATCACTCATACCCACAGCTGCCTTTTCTTTGAATGTGCTTATCCTCTTATTCTTGCTCCACTTGTCTCTCTCTACTAGTTCTTTGCCATTGATTTTAAATATTTTTAAGATAGTTCCATCTTTAAAAAAATAAAAACACGTGAAGCATACTTTATCCTGTATCTCCTTCTAGATGTGACCACTTCTTACCGTTTCTCATGGCCAAGTTCTTCAAAGAGATAATCCACATGCACTGCATTTATCTTCTGCAACTTGACATGTTTCCACACACACCATTTAAACTACTCTGGCAAAAATCACCAATGGCATATTGTCAAACCAAATTGACATTTTCCAGTATCATCCTAACCTTTCAACAGCATTAACCCTGTTGACCACTCTTTTCTAGGAATTCTCTCCTCCTTTGGCTGTCTGTTCTGGCTCTCCTCGTGTCTCTGATCATTCTTTTTTAGCTTCCTCTGTAATATTTTACTTGCCGTTCTTATCTCCTTTTGTTCCTGCCTTCCTGTGTATGTGCTACCTGCACTAGAATTCTAGGATTTTAATAGTTTTAGTTATAGAAGATCCCACATCATTTGTCTATAGTTGAGTGTTTGAAAGTAGTAATGACTTTGCTACTAGAAATTAGTAATTCCTACTTCTACTGCAGTGACTAGCAGTGATTCAGTAAATCACAAGGGATGATGAGAATTAACTCACTTTAAAATGATTCCCTCTATTTTGAGGAGAAAAAAAGTATATAATAAATATACTTTTACATTTTTGCTCTTCCAATAGCTATAATAGTTGTGAAAAAATAGTTTCTATTTAAATAAATGTTTTCCTCCTGATATACTATTATTCAGTTAACTATATTTTGTAGTATCCATGAAAAATAGAATTTATCCAAATTTTGTTGTTGTTAACTTGCAACAACATATTAAAATATTGGTGTTTATATTCTGTGGCTATCTGCAAAGAAATTCATTCAAATTTATTGTGTTTTGCTACATGATTTTCTGTCATATCTGCATCTGCTATACAGATTTTTTTTGTTATCTGTTGCCACAATATTGCTGCATAATAAACACAGAAGACAAGTAGCCTGTAAGAGGCATGTATGTTTTGTTCCCAAGTCCCTCGGTTGGCTGAAGATTCTGCGGGAGTTGCCTGATTTCAGCTGGGTTCTTCAAGAGTCTGTCTTCCAAGGGTGGAAAACTGGTGGTTGGCTCATCTATGATGGTCTAGGCAGAGAAAACCCAGCCCTCCTCCCTGGGGTTTCTCAGCTCCAAAAGCCTGACCCAGACTTGTTCTCAGGCTCAGCAGAAGTGGGCATCCTTTTTTCAGACCTAGGCTCAAAAGTGGCTTATGGTGCCACATTTGTTTGGCCAGAGTGAGGCACAAAGCCAGACCAGATTCCGGATGAAAGATCATCAAGTCCATCTCTTGCTAAGAGTCCCTGCAATATCATAGTGCCAAGGACACAGATATAGAGAAAAGTGGAAATCTGAGGTCATTTGTTCAAGGTCACAATGTCAAGGGTGTGGATACAAAAAGAACAAAATTTTGAAGTGATTTATGAGGTGTCAGAATTGATTTTATACTATGGTTTGCTCTATAGTTACAGATACCCACTGGATGCTGTTCTCAGTGTGTATTGGTTATATTTTTTTATCTCTAGAAACACACACACACACATATACACAAGCATAAACATAGGTATAAATATATCTAACTGTGATAGAAACATAAAAATAAACACACATATGTATTAGGTACACAAAGTTTTAGTTTTTCACAGGACTGATAAAACAGTATTACAGGCTAAAATTTGTATTTTATGACTGGACTCTGATACATCCTATTTACTAAAATGTTTTTCCCATATAATCACTTTAGATCACTTTCAATGACTGTATGATAACATTTAATTTTTCTGAAAAGAATTCAGAATGTATTTCAAAATGTATTCACAATGTTTTCAGGGAAAAAAATAACATGTGTCTTCTCAAACCATATTGTCATACAGAGAAGTAAATACATTAGCTTCTTTCTCCTTTTGATTTGGGATGTCTTACCTTTATCTAGTCTCTATTTGATACTATGGAAGTTTATTCCTGTTTGTTGTTGTTGTTGGGCACCGTCAAGTTGGGTACAACTCATAGTAGACCCCAAGTACAACCAAACAAAACACTCCCCAACACTGTGCAATGCCTGACACTACCCTCTCTGCTATTCATGGGGGGGGGGGGTTATGGCTGGTTGTTTCAGGATTGTTTGGGGAGTGGGCTACCAGGTCCCTCTCCCATTTTTGAGGTGCTGAGGATCAAACCCAGGACTTCAGAAAGCACAGAGAAGCACTCTACCAACTGAGAAACCTCAGCCCTTATTTCTGTTTGTTCTTGTTGTAAGGTACTGTTGAGATGGTATCTGACTCATAGTCACCCTATGTATAACAAGAAAAACAGTATTGTTCATGCCTCTCTGGTATTCATAGGGTTTTCAATGGCTGGTTGTTTTTTGAGAGTGGGTTGCTGTGTCCTGCTCCCAAACCTACTACACTTGGTGTTCCTAGGCAGTCTCCCATGCAAGTACTAACCAGGCCCGACCCTGCTTAGCTTCCAAGATCTGACAGGTATCTGACAGGAGATACCACAGTGGTACTGCTACAGGCTTTATTTCTGTTTAGTTGTTGTAGTATTAGATAATAAGGGAGATGGAAGAAAAAGACATTGGAACCAGACATTAGAATCACGCAGGCCCAGCAATAAAGTGACTCCGTGCCCTTGGCCACATTCTCTGTGCTGCAGCTACAGACAGAATGGAATGACAGGCTGAGGTCTTTATGAAAAGCATCTCCGAAATTCTGAAGTGGATCCAGAAGTCACACCCATAAGTTTACTCCCTACATGTTACCTGATGATGCCGTGCTGCGTATTTTGTACGTGGAGGGGTTGTGTGGATGCTAACTGGAGAACAGGTAATCAAACAGGAACAGAGTCATCATGGATGTGGAAACCTGTGGACGATGTTACAGAGGAAGCCAGGGCCTTGCATCACTTGTGGGACATCATTACACCGGCGAGTTTTGCCCAGATTCAGCCAGCCAGACTCAGGCTTACAACCAGCAGGAAAGCCACGATCACCGACTTTCCTCCTACACCAGCCCCTTTGCACAATCCCTCCAGAGAAATCTCCACGTTGGCCTTCAGTGTCTCTCACTTTGTGTCCCTGCCTGTCCTTATGCACAGTGAGCCACATTGCTGGGCTCATCACTTCCCTGCCTCACGCACCTCAGCGGCTGCAATAGCCTGGTAGTAAAATCCACACCTCTCCAGTGCCCAGAGCCACCTTGGATATTGTATCCAGGCACGAAGTCTGTTCCTCCTCCTCTATTAACTGTCTGATGGGGGCCTGTTCCTCCTCACCATCACTGCCATGACCTACTTGTCTTTTCATACAAGACCTGACCACTAACTTCTCCAGGAAGCCTCCCTGGGTTTCTTCCTCTCCCACTTTCCAGTCACTAAGCTCAGCCACACCTTGTAAGGCCCAAGCCACCTCCTCCTTCCCGCCCAGCACCGCAGGGCTCAGTCCCACTCATTCGTTACAGGAGGTCTCTCTCCTGCCTGGCCATAAGTCAGGTCTTATTTCTACTGTAACCTGAGCACCTGGCCTGGGGCCTGCCAGGTGAGAATCAATTGTGCCAAGTATGGGGATAAACTTAGGACAATAGCTCTGCCTAGACATGCTACCATTCTGAAGTTTTTTGAATAAGCTATTACTGTTGTAGTTAGGTACCATTGGGTCAGGTCCAACTCATAGAGATCCTATGTACAAAAGAACGAAACATTCCCTGACACTGTGCCATGCCTGGTACTATGTCAGTGCTTCTCTGCTATTCACAGGGTTTTCAATGGCTGATTGTTTCAGGATTGTTTCTGGCGTGAGCTGTGAGGACTTTCTCCCACTTTTGCTGTGCTGGTGATCGAACCCAGGGCTTCAGAGAGTACACAGCAACACTCAACCAACTGAGCTAAACCCCAGCTCCAAGCTAATTAGTGTTGTTGTTGTTGTTAGGTGCTGTCGAGTTGGTGTGCGACTCATAGCAACCCTGTGTACAACAGAGGAAACACTATTGTTGTGTCTCTGCTCTTCATAGGGTTTTCAATGGCTGATTGTGTTTTGGGACTGGGTTGCCTGGTCCTTCTCCCAAGCCTACAGACCTGGTACTCCCAGGCATTCTCCCATCCAAGTACTAACTAGGTCTGACCCTGCTTAGCTTCCAAGCTCTGGTGAGATCAGAGGCCACTGTGGTACAGCTGCAGGCAGCTAATTAATATGCCTTCTTTAATCAAAAGATTTACATTATCAGCCGAGTCAACATAAGACTTTCTTCAAATAAATAACCACCAAAAGATGTTACCACAAGAATAATAGCATCAATGCATGGCTATTTAATAAAATCAAGCAAAGATATCAACAACATGATCCTTGTTGATAACCAAATCTATAAAACATTTAACTATGTTCTCTGAGGCTAGAAAATAATTCTTATTTTCCATAGACGTTATTTTTTAAATCTATACCTTTTATGGCTTTAAAAGGGAGTGGAGGGAAGGTACATTATAACAAAATGACTTTCCGTATTTTTTAAGAATCTCATTCTTGTAGAAAACTGTGCTTTTCCAAAACGTGTGCGTGAGACCTGATAGTTTAGCACTGAGCTGGGGAGCCTTGGTCAGCCGATGGCCCTGTGAGCAGAGCCTGAGACAGAGGCTGGGGTGCAAGTAGTTTAATTGGGCAGCGATCCCAGGGTGCAGAAGTGGGATTAGGGCAGATGAAAGGAGCCCCGAGGGCCGGCTGCTGTAGGGATGTGTAATTGCTTTGGCCACCGCTGCAGGCAACTGACACCGAATCCTGCAAGTACCTTCCAGGAGATTTATTGGGATGCGAGTCAGAGCTGCCTGCCTGGGAGGAAAAGGAAAAGGCCGTCTTGGTCAAGGGTGGCCCTGCAGGCAGTAACTTCCCCATTAAACCCCACATGCGTGAGCACGCATGCGCGCGCGCGCTTCAGGTTTGCTTTCAGTACTGACCTGGCTCCACCGCTGGGAGCCACCTTCATAAAGCAGCTCCAAGCAGACAGGGACAGGGATTCGCGGCATGCTGGGGGGATGACACCCTCAGACTGCGCCCGTGCAGAACTGTCAGTGCACGAGCGGCTGGAATGCGACGGGGCTGACACCCGGGTGCAGAAGACGCACCCACGGGCCTCAGGAGCTGTGCCCCGCCCCATCCCCAGGTTTTCTTCTTCGTCCTACCCCGACTCCCGCAAGTCCTTGGGGGTGAACTCAAGGCCTCACGCATGCTTAGCAGGTACTCTACCACTGAGCTGCACCGGGCCCCTCTTTTTCACTTTTGATTTTGAATCAGGGTCTCGCTAAATTACACAGAAGCTGCCTCTGGCCTCGAACTTGTGATCCTCCAGCCTCAGCCTCTGAATCATTGGGACCACAGGCATGCACCAAGGTACCTGGTTCATTTTTTTTTTTTTTTTTCTTTTTCTTTTGTGGTACTGGGGGTTGAACCAGGGCCTCACGCTTCCAGGCTTTGCAAGTGCTGGACCACTGAGCCGCACCCCCAGCCCTTTTTTTTTTTTTTTTTTTTAACTTTTTAAGACAGTGTCCCGCTAAATTACCCAGACTGCCTCTGGTCTCGAATTTGCGACCCTCCTGCCTCCGCCTCCCAAGCCACTGGGATTACAGGCGTGCGCCACGGCGCCCGGCTCCTTCATCTCATTTTTAACAGGCATTCAATAGGCAGGCTTAGAGACTGCATTATAATGCTTGTGTTTATAGTTGACAGACTTTTGAATATAATGTCCTTTCAAGAGATCCAGAAACCTATCATTGCAGCTTCTTTCCCCAATTATCCCTAGTATAATCTTTTCCTTTATCAGCTTAATGGTGTCTAATCCTCACAAGGGGCTGGGATTTAGCTCAGTTGGTAGAGCACCCCCTGCAGTCTCTAAGGTCCTGGGTTTGATTCCTAGCACCACAAAAGTGGGAGAAGGACGTGGCAATCCACTCCCAAAGCAATCTCGAAACAATCAGCCATTGAAAACCCTATAAGGTTCCCTATGAGTTGGATGGGAGAAGGACCTGGCAACCCCCTCCCAAAAATCAATCTGCCATTGAAAACCCTATGAATAGCAGAGAAGCACTGACAGTAGTGTGTCACCTGATGTACATAGGGTCGCTATGAGTCGGATACCAACTGGACGACACCTAACAAGAACAACAACAGAGTCACACATGACTTGATGGCACCTAACAACAGAAACAACAACCCTCACAAGAAATATAATGGAAGCTGGGCGCTGAGGCGCATGCCTGTAATCCCAGTGGCTTGGGAGGCAGAGGCAGGAGGATCACACGTTCGAGACCAGAGGCAGTCTGGGTAACTTAGTGGGACCCTGTCTCAAAAAGTAAAAAAAAAAAAAAAAAAATGGGCTGGGGGTGTGGCTCAGTGGTCCAGCACTTGCAAAGCATGCAGGCACAGGGCCCTGCATTCAACCCCCAGTACCACACACACACAAAAAAAGAAATATAATGGAATATCCATTGTTTGATTCTTTCGATCAGTGCTTATTATGCATCAAATGATGTGCCTCTCCATGTGTTACCTGTTAGAAATGCAGAGACAGGCAAACCATAATGCTCCACGTCAGGATGGGAAGCTACCATTTTGATGTATGATACATAAACCAGCTGGGGTTTAGCTCAGTTGGTAGAGTGCTGCTCTGCACTTTCTAAGGACCCAGATTTGATCCCCAGCACTGCAAAAACAGGAGAAAGACATGGCAGTCCACTCCCAAAAGCAATCCCCAAACAATCAGCCACTGAAAACCCTATGAGGGTTGCTATGAGTCGAACTCAACTCAATGGCACCTAACAACAAGTGCTGCAACAGAGATAAATTGAATGCACAGTGGAAGAAAGGGGACTCAGGATACTATTCCAAAAGGAGATGAGGCATAAGCTGAAGTTTGGCAAATAAATTTAAATTAGCCAGATTGGAGAAATGAAGCAATGGACTTGAAATCTAGACTAGAAACCTGTAAAGTTCAAAGTTCTCCTGGAAACAGGAGAGACACTGATTGGTCAGTTCTGGACTCTGTAAGAGAGTGTGTACAGCTGCAGCCAGGGACAGGGGAGCTGCAAATGTGACATGAACATAGAGGTGACTACGAGCCCTTGGTATACGAGACCACAGCCTGATTTGGGGGCATAGGGGCTGCATTGTAAAAGCAGTGATGCAGTAATCAGATGCGCGCTCCTATGGAGAACCACTAGGGGTGAGAGAGAGAGATTGGAGAATAGGAACATTCTCTAAGATTTAAACATTGTTTAAATTCATAGTTCCACAAATATTCATAGTGGCTAGTAGGTAGAAGGTACCGTGGAAAGTAGGGATATTTTAGGGGAAGGGAGAGGGTAGCTGTGATAAGATGGTGGGGTAGGGAGAGGAGATGGTGGTGACATCTGTCGTGGTAGCCATAGTCATAGTGTGGTTGTGATGGTAACGGTAGTGGTTGTAGTGGGGGTGATGATGATATAAGATGGTGGTCCTGACAGTGGTAATGGTGGTGGTAGTTGTTATGATGGTGGTGGAAGGTAGTCGTCATGAGAGCAGTGATGGCCATGGCATGAGTAGGGATGGTTGTCCTGACAGTGAGGATGGTGGAGATGGACGTCATGGTGGTGGTAATGGTCATGGAAGTGGTAGTAATTACGGTGACAGTGGTAGCCATGGTGGAGAGATTGGTAGTGGTGGTGCTTATGCCTTGGTGTTAAGGAACTAGTAATAATACCTTTGCCTGAAGCCATAGCCCCCTGTCTTCCGATCTCATCAGATCTCAGAAGCTAAGCTGGGTTGAGACTGGTTGGTACTTAATGGGAGACGACCTCAGAACACCAGGTGCTGTAGGACCTGGCAGCCCATTCCCAAAAAGCAGTCAGCCATTGAAAACCCAATGAATAGCAGAGAAGCACTGACAATACTGTTTCACCTATTGTACCTTGGGTAGCTATGAGTCAGACACCAACTCAACGGCACATAACAACAACAATAATACCTTTATGAAAGCATTGTCTCTGTACCAGGAAATTCCTAAGTACTTGACATATAGTTTACTTATTTGATACTCCCAACAGCCCTGTTAGGTTGATATTATATTATCTTCCCTTGTACACGAGGAAACTGACAACCAATAAGGGTCGAAACAGGAGAAGTTACAGGAAGTAACTTTAGATTGGGCAGCCAGCCAGGGCCTTTCTGAGAGAGTAATGTTGCAGCAAAGAGTTGGAAGACAAGACAGCGCCCCACCTACGAAGTCCAGGTTCTCCAGAAAGGGGTCAGCTCGGGAGAAGGAAGAGTTCCAGGCAGAGATAAACAGAGCATAGGCCCCACAAGGTGCAGGACCTGGCTAATCCCAAGACTCCAGAGAAGGAATACCCATGATGTCCTCCTCACCAGACCTCTTCACTTGGTCACGTGAGGTGATAACAATGCCCTGGGTCAAGCGAGAAATGGCCAGGGCAGTGGGAATGGAGCTGTGAAATGAGTGAGGGCCTGAGAGATTTAGGAAGCAGAATCAGCAGCGCTTGGCTGTTGATCAGGAAAGTGGGTGAGAATGAGCAGCTCCAAGATGACACTCGTGCAAAGCTGTCACCTCTACTGCTTCTATAAATCCAGTCCCTCT